>PVKN010021504.1:5582-15608 GCA_004027915.1 Capromys pilorides
GGGGGTGGGAAAGGAAAAGTTTCTGACCTGGAGCAGGAAGCAGAGAAGTTTCGGCGACGCCAAAGCCAGGCCAACACTGCCCCCACGTGGGCCCGGTGCGGCGCTGCAGTCGGCCGTCGAGCGGGCGGGGGAAACTGAGGCACGCGGAGGGCGAAGGTGCGAGGAGGAGTTGGAGCGGAACAATCGAGTCTCCTCGGGGACCCCCAGGAAATAGCCTGGGCTGGGGGGCTCGGGGCGTGAAAGTCCGGAGACGGAGATGCGGGAGACGCCAAAGGGCGAGGTGGGGCGGGGACCGATTCCCCCTCCAGCTCCAGTGCGCGCCCGCCGGGGCGGCTGCGGCGCTGTTCCCAGCCCTCCCCAAGCTGGCTTTGTCTAAACCGTTCCTCGGTCTACGCACCGCCTTTCTCCTGGAGTCAGGACGCCTCTCCAAAAAAAAAAAAAAAACCCCGCGGTCTCCCGCAGCCCAAGGTCACCCAACCGCCGTCCAGCCCCGGCCCTCTGGAGTGACCCAGGCTTCCACCCCGCAAGGTGCCTGCTGTGATTCCCGGGCTACGTCCTCCCTGGCCGGGAGGTGGCGCTAAAGAGCTGGATCAGCGGCCGGAGTGTGGGCGTCAAGGAGAGGGGGGCGATCTTTATCCACGGATCATAGCACAGGTGTCAGGGGGTGGGGGCAGCTTCCTATCCCCGGGCTCCCCGCATGGCAGGCACCTCCTTCAGGTAATCTGGGTGGACAGATGCACGGTGCCAGGTCGGGGGCTAGGCAGGGCCGTAGATCTGAACTCAGATCTGGACACAGGCCCTGGGCACCGTTCAGCTGTTCCTCCTCCAGCCCAGGAACCCCTGGAGACCTCGGAAGCAGGCGTTGTACTGTATGAGAGGCCTAACAGCAGGTCCCATCCACCTGGGATGCACGTTTATTTGTAGGCTGAGGCGGGACACTCTCCGCTGCCCTGCAGGCATGCAGCTGGGGTGCCTGTGGGCGTTCAGGGTCTCCAAGGCAGGAGGAGCTAGTATCCCTTAGGGTAGCCATGCTTCAGGATTGACTGCAGCACCAGGTTGGGCAGTAAGGGTTCCTACGGAGAGGAGGAGGGGGCTAGTCACTGTGCTTTTTTCTCATTTGTTTCGGCTTTGTCTTTTGAGACAGGTCTCTCTGTGTAGCCCAGGGTAGCCTTGAATCCACTAAGGAGCCCAGGCTGGCTGCAGGCTCCCATAGATCCTCCTGCCTCAGCCTTCTGAGTGCGGGGATCACAGGTGGGCACCACCACAATGGCTTGCAGGTCCATTTTACAGACGAAGAGTGAAACAGCTAGCCAGGCCCCTGGCCTTGGGCAAGCAGCAGAACCTGAGCCAGACAGCTGGGCTGGAGAGGGAGCCCGGCCCCTCAACCGTGGCATTTTGAGGGAATGCAGCCCCCACACGCCACCATAGCTGAGCCTCAGCCAAGCCCCTGGAAGGGCTGCTCAGAACCAGCTGGCATCGGTGCTCACTGGCTTCTGGCTCCAGGAGCAGGGTGATCGGCCCACCTGCTCCAGGAAGCCACCGGTGTCCAGGAGGCCTGGGAGGTCCCTCCACGACCTCACTGTGTTGACCCTGGGGGTGAAGGGCAGGCTGCTATTGAGGGAGGCATTCTTAGAGAGGTGGCCCTGCAGCTCCTGGGCAGGCCTGGGGGAGACAGGAGCCTGTAAGCTTGACGCCCCCGGGACCTGGGCCTGTGGATGGGAGGGGCGGGGCGAGGTCTCACAGGCCAGGTTGGGCCCAGCATCGGGAGCTGGCCATGGGGTCCTCTTTGGCCCTGGGCCACTCAGCTTTGGGCAAACTGTACAGCCACCTCCCGAGGCTCCCGAGCCCTGGCCTGGACGTGGACTCTGCTGGCGGGGTGGCCATCCGGTCCTGCTGGGCTGCACGGGAGAGAGCACTGGTGAGTCCCCTGCTCTAGGGGGAGCCCCGGCACCCCTGCCCTCCCCTCCTCCCTTGGCTGGCTCTGTCGGGCAAAGCCCTGTCTCCATGGCAACCCTAGGCTTCCCCTGGCTTCTGGCTGCTTGTACAGAGGAAGGCTTGGGTTTTGAAACCCTCATGTGACTGTTTCTGCTGCTGCTCCCCAAGCTGCACCCCCAGGACCCTACTCCTGCTCCAGCAGGGCAGCTGCAGCAGCCCAGTCACCACCAAATCCCAGAGGTGACACCGAATTCCAAGGAGATGGCGTCTCAGAGCTGGGGGCCCTTCCTGCCCCAAAGCTGCCATTCGGGCTGGTCAGGGACCCCAAGGCCCCCGAGCAGACAACTGGGCGGGGAGGCTGGGCAGGTGTATGCCAGGTTCCCTGCGCCCTGGGTAGGGTCACAGCGCCTGGTGGCCGGTGACCCGATGGGAGACTCTCCCGGCTGCCATGCACGAAATCCTTTCCCAGGTTTGCCCTGTCTTTGGATTTGGGGCCGGGGCCCCTCTGGCTTCTTTCTGTTCTTGGGCTCTGTGGCATCTGTACAAGATCCTTCTGCTTCAGTTTCCCCGTGAAAAACCGAGGTCGGGCCAAGAGCACAGGTAGTCTGGGCCTGTGGGGGGCCCCTTCTGAGGGAGCACCAGTCCTGGATTCGCAGTGTAGGTGCTCAAACTCTGGGAAGCCCAGGGGTGCCTGGGCACAGAGAGGAGAGCTGGGAGCTTGGCTGTGATGATGCCAGACCAGGGTCTCTGACTCTTCCTGCCTCCTGCCACCCAGCGTGAGCAACTCTGTCAAAACGGGCACCCCTGCCATCTGTCCCCAAGGGCTGAGAGCAAAGGCTTCCCTGGGCACTGAGCTCCCGCATCCCCAGGACAGAGTGTTTCTGCTTGTCAACCTTCCTGGGCACCTCCTCTGCCGCCAGGCCTGGGTAGTCACTGTTGTTCCCTGGAACATTTTTTTTTTTTTTGGTGGGACTGGAGTTTGAACTCACAACCTTGCATGTACCAGTGCCAGGCAGGCACTTGTGCCGTGGAGCTGTCTCCCTGGCCCCACCACGTCGTCTATCTTGTTGTTCTTCTTCTTCTTCCTCTTCCTCTCTTTCTCCTTCTCCTTTTTTTTTATTTATCTTTTTGAGACAGGGTCTCGCTATGCAGTTCAGGCTGGCCTTGAGCTCACTTTTGTAGCCCAGGCTGGTTTTGAACTCGCACTGATCCTCGTGCCTCAGCCTCCCAAGTGCTGGGATTACAGGCGTGCGCCACCACGCCCTGGCCCACCACTTCTGCTGGCTGTCAGGGGTCCCTGCTTGGTCCTCAAAGGCTACCCTGACACCCACAGCCAGGGCAGCTGCTCCCTCTGAGCAGCAGTGGGAATCCCTCTACCTGGGGCCAGAGCCATGGCCTCTGCCCTCCACACCCCAGGCTGCCACTCTGGAATCCTGGGGTGCCCTCTCTGGGGAACCTGTCCCAAACATCTACCTGCACAACGACGTTCCCAGTAGCGGAGGGCGCTGTCCGTGAGGGACTCATCTGCAAACCGCACTCGGAACGGGCAGCTGCGCCTTCGGGGCCCAAAGCCTCTCCTGGAGAAGTCCGGGGTGGGCGCAGCCTTGGGGTCTGCTGGGTCACTGAACCTGCAGAGAGGCCCGGAGGGGGCGGGGCTTGAGCTCCAGAACACTCCACCCTGACGCTCAGGGGACCCATCGCACCTGTGGGCAGGGGCTAAGGATGTGCCGTGCCTCTTTCCGCAAACCCACGCAGCTCCCACGGAGCTTCTGCTTGGTTTGGTGTCTTGAGACAAGTGTGTTGCTACGCAGCCCACGTCAACCTGGTCATGGCTGGCTTCCTACCTCACATGCCTTCCCGATCGCTAGGATTACAGCCACCACACTCAGTTGTTCTTCCCATTCTACAGACAAGGAAACTGAGGCACAGAGTGTTTGGCAACTTGACTGAGTCACACAGCTGGAAAGGCTGGAAGGGGTGCAGCCCATCTGCACCTGGCTCCAGCGTCTGCCCTCTTATGGCTCCAGAAAGGGAGCAGAGATGGTACAAACTAAAATCCAGGTGTCAGGCTGTCCTGGGTCTCAATCTTTTTTGTCTTTTTTTTTTTTGCGGGACCAGGGTTCAAACTCATGACCTTGTACTTACCAGGCAGGCACTTGTGCCACAGAACTATGTCCCTGGCCCCTGTGGTTGTTGCATTTTTTTTTTTTAATGGCCGGCTCAGCCTGCCCCGGGGGTGGGGCTGGCACAGCATGTGGTGCGGGGATCGAATGGTGGTTCCTGCGGTTGCCTAAACTTGCCTAAGCAGGCGCTTTAGACCTCTGAGCCATCTTGCCAGCTCCCCTAGGCCCCTGCGGGTCTCAATCTTAACTTTTTCATGGGGGAGGGGGGGACTGGGGTTTGAACTCATGACCTTGCTCTTGCCAGGCAGGCACTTGTGCCACAGAGCTATCTCCCCGGCCCCTCAATCTTAACTCTCGAGCCTCAGTTTCCTTATCTGCAACACAAGGAGACTCATGGTCGCCCCCTCACTCTTGTACAAGGTTGCAGAGAAAAATGCAAAAGCGCGCTGCCCAGGGCAGACGCCCAGCAGTGAACGCGGCTCAGCGACGCCCCACCCCAGGCGTGACCTTCGCAGACTGCCGCAGGGCGGGGCGGGGCGCTCCCCAGCCCTGCCTGTGAGTCTGTACGTCGGCTGCCTTTACTCTTCTGCGTCCCTGCGTCCTAGCTTGGGAGAAGGAGTGGGCTGCCCTGGCGTGACCAGGTTGGGGTTCCTGGGCTGGTGCCGTCTCCTCTGAGCTACGGCTTATGCCTGCGTGACCCCCAAAGCCTAGGGCTTTTCCAGAGGTGGCTGGGTCTAGAGTGTGCGATAGTGAAGTCGATCCATGGTGTGATGCTAGGCTCCCGGGCACTGTGGCTAAGGGGTGGGTGCTCCCCGCCCTGAGAAGTCTGGAGGGGGGGAAAGGGAGAAAAAGACTCTGCTAAGGTCCCTGCTGCTTCCGCCGTCCCCCAGCAATGCCCTGTCCCTCCTCTGTCGCAGCCCTCTGCTGTGCCACTCCGCCTTGGAGCCAGCCAACTATGGACAAAAACCTCTTTGAACTGTAAGCCAAATAAAACCTCTCCTCTCTTAACTTGTGGGTGCCGAGTATTTTGTCTCAGCAAGAAGAGAAAGCTAACTATGACAATCTGTGATCCATTAGTGGCACCTGGAAAGGACCCTCAGACTCAGAGAAGAGATGTGCTGTGATCCATTAGTACTGTCTCCCACGGGTACAGCATTAGAAGAGATGGAATGTGTGCTAGGCAGTCATGGTCCTCAGTCTTTAAACTCTTGACTTGAATTTTTTTTTTTTTTTTTTTTTTTTTTTTTTTGGTGGAACAGGGGATTGAACTCAGGCCCTTGTGCTTGCCAGGCAAGCGCTTATTCTACTGAGCTATCTCCCCAAACCCCAGTCTTTAAACCCTTGAGCAGTGCTCTGCCTAAGCCTGTTTAAGCTGAAAGCATTTCTCTGCTGGTTTCTTTCCCACGTCCATTAGAACTTTGGTGTGTAGGCCCACATAAGAGCAAATAGCTAGTTTGTTTCTTTCTTTCTTTCTTTCTTTTTTTTTTTGCCAGCTCAGTCAGACCTAAGGGCAGGGCTGGAGCAGCATGTGGTGCTGGGGATCAAGCCTCAGTTCCCTGCCCCTGCCTACGCTTGCATAAGCAGGTGCTTTAGACTGTTGAGTTATCTTGACGTTCTTTCTTTCTTTCTTTTCTTTTTTTTGTTCTTTTTTGCAGTACAGGGATTGAACTCAGGACCCTGCACTTGTCAGGCAAGCACTTATTCTACTGAGCTATCTCCCTAACCCTCTTTTTTTTTTTCTTTTTCTTTTTAATATATTTGGTTGTTACAGGGTCTCACTACACACCTTAGACTCATACCGACCCTCCTGTTTTCAGTCTCCCCAGTGCTGGGATTGCAGGTGTAGCCACCACGCCTGGACTCTGGCCAGCTGAGCTGGCCCTGGGGGCGGGTCTGGCAAGGTGTGTGGCATAGGAGGTCAAACCGAGGTCTCTGCGCTTGCCTAAGCTTGCCTAAGCAGACGCTTTAGTCCGCTGAGCTATCTTACTCGCCCCAAGTTCTTTTCTTATTTCTCCAAGATTTGACATATTCCAAAACCTAATGAAAGTTGGAAGAAGCAGGAAGGATAGAAGTCTCAGTGGGTGGGCTGAGGGATACATGGACTGGTAGATGAATTAGTAATAGGGTCTGCAAGGAGGCGGGCTGGCCGCTTGGCTGGCCAGGGAGCGGGACAGATAAGATCCTGGACTTACAGGTGAATGGCTGTAAATGTTGGTTGTTGGATCATGGGTGGATGGACAGGATAGCGGAAATCTGTGAGAAGAGGGTGACTGGCTGGAGGGATGGATGGGTGGATGGATGCATGGACAGATGGACGGGTGACAAGATCATGGATTATGTGGATGGGAATGGATGTTTGTGGGTGGCTTCCTGACTGGCTAAGTGAGTGTCCTAGATTTACAAATGAATGGAGATGGTTGACCATTGGACTCATGGGGGCATGGACAGGACAGAAGGAGTCGGAACAGATGGTGACTGGCTGGAGGGGGGATAGATGAATGGACGGATGAAGAGAACTCATGAATAGGTTGTGAGAAACCTGGTTCATGGATAAGAAGTATGCAAGGAATGGGGTGAGAGTGACGATAAATACATGAGTGGATTCGTGGAGGAATTATGACTGTGTTGGCAGAAGACCTGATTAATGGACGGATGGATGGACGGATGGATGGATGGACAGATGGAATGGATGAATGGGTGAAAACAGAAAAAATAAGGCAAGTGAAGCAACACCCTTTGCCCCTCCACACCCCCTGCTATCGCTCACATGCTGGCCTTCCTGACTGTGTCCCCTCGTAGGGGTCCCAGGGTAGGTTTCTGGTGTTGCAGAATCTTCTCAAGTCTCTCCTGGAAGTCTGACAGCTGGTCCCTTGAACACAAACAGGCCGCGTCTGTCGTGAGCAGTCAGCTTACCATCCCGGAAGTATCCAGGCACTCCTGCCTGCCCCACAGAGAAGGTTCAGGACACCTACCGCAGGTCTGGGAGGAACTGGCAGCTGGGGCACTGCGGGGAGCTCAGCCAGGACTCCGCCGTCCCACGCTGATGGCCGGGTGCTGAGGGAGCTGGGAGCCACGAGGAGGGGGAGTCAGCTGGAAGTTGGGGGACAGTCTTTACTCTGGGTGCCTCTACTGACCTGGTCTGGGGCGTGGCAGACCAGCCTGCAAGGGGGCTCTGAGCTCCAGCGTGGGGACGCCCACTGCCTGGAGGACCCCACTTGTGTGCATCGGCCTCACTCTGCGCCTGTAGCTCTGGCTCCTCTGAGCACTTGGCCCGCAGCTGGGCCAGGAACTCGCGGAACTTGCAGGGGAGCAGCTCTCCCAGCAGCGCACCCACGGGGTCCAGGGTCTCCTTGTCCAAGCCCTTGCGGACAGCCTCGGGCTTCCCAGGCCAGGGGCGGCGTGGAGCGGGGGCCCAGGGCGCTGGTGGCGAGAGCAGCGGCGGCAGCAGGTGGCGCTTCAGCGGCCGGGTCTCAGGGGGCCGTACCGGAGGCGAGGGGTTCCACATGCCCAGCCCCGGCCCGACGTCCCGGTCCTGCCACCACAAGGAGTCGCTGCCGGGCAGCCGCGAAGCCCCTGCACCTCCAGTGCCCCGGGGCGCCCTGAGCTCCGGCCTGCCTAGCTGGGGCAGCGGCGAGGCTCGGCGCCGAAGGTCGCCGGCGGCGCGGGGACACCCATCAGGTGCCACCACCCGGGTGCCCAAGAGCAGGGGGTGCAGGAACATGGCCTTAGCGCTCGGCTCAGCGCCGCCTCCCACCGGGGCGCGCAGGGGGTGCGGGAGCAGAGCCGGCCCTGGCCATCGTGCCGGATGTGGCGCCCGGGGCTCGGCTCAGCGCACCACTGGCTCCGTGGACACCGAGAGTGGCTTTCAGCGACAGCCCACTCAGCATCTGTTCGCTCACCGGGAAAACGGTGACGGCAAGAATACCCCCACCTGTGGGGGGCGCTGTGACGTTGATTTGAGCAGCCAGTACGTGTCAGGCACACAGGCCACTGCCAGACACGTGGTACATGCTCCACAAAGGGGACCTCCTGTCACTCTACTATTGAAAAGATTATAACTGATAATCCCAGCCTTCAGGAGGCTGAGGCAGGAAGAGAACTCAAGTTCAAGGCTAGCCTGAACTACAACCTACACCTTAGCTCAAAAATAAATAGGGCTGGCGAGGTGGCACATGCCTGTAATCCCAGCATTGGGGAGGCAGAAAATAGGAGGATCACTATGAGTTGGAGCTGTATAGTGAGACCCTGTAAAAAAAATAAATGAATATAAAAAATAAATAAATAGGGCTGAGTGTGCAGTTCAGTGTGAAAGGCCTTGGGTTTGACCCCCAGTACACAAAACAGCAACTGCAATTTTTCCCCATTTATTTGTGTGGTTCAGGGTCTCACTACGCAGCTTGGATTCGTAGTGATTCTCCTGTTTTCAGTCTCCCCTGCGCTGGGATAACAGGCTTGCGCCCTCACGCCAGGTTAACCCAGGCAGGTACATAGTGTTACATCTGGGCTCCACACGTTACTGGCTTTCCAGCCTGTGAACTTCTCGGCTGCCCACGCTCAGCTATAGAAAGGAGACAGTACCCCAGTACCCATGCCTGAGCACCCAGTGGTGCCAAGGGAACAGGGCACTTTGCTGTCTCCGGAGTGTGGGCATGGCAGACGTTGATTGTAGTGCCCTACGGAATCTCCTGTGCAAAGAGAGACCCTGGGGGACCTCCCAGCACTGAGCGGCCTCCAGGTCTCCCTCCTATCCCAGATTCAGAATGAGGGGGTCCAGGCAGTGCCAAGATGGCTTTTTTTCCAGTGCTGGGGACCAAGCCAGAGTCTCAGCCATGCTCGGAAAGCACGCAACTCTTAGTGACTCTCAGCCTAACACACATTTCAAACAAACTCTGCCTTGGGCAGGCAGCACCCCAGTGCTCCCTGAACTCTCATGGGGGGGAGGGTAATTGTGATTTTTTTTTTTTTAATGAGACAAGGTCTCCCTAAGTGGTTCAGACTTCCTTTTTTTTTTTTTTTTTTTTTTGTCTTTTTGAGACAAGGTCTCACTATGCGGTTCAAGCTGGCCTTGAGCTCACTTTTGTAGCCCAGGCTGCTCTCAAACTCGCACCCATCCTCCTACCTCAGCCTCCCAATTGCTGGGATTACAGGCATGCACCACCACTCAGACTTCTTTGAACTCATGATGCAGCCAATGTTGGCCTTGAGCTCCCAGCGATCTTCTGCCTCTGCTTCCCAGGTGCTGAGATCACAGGTCTGTGCCAACACGCCGGGTTCTGCTTTCTGAAAGCCCACAGCAAGCGCGAGGTGAAGGCTAGAAACTGAGTTATTATGACATCCATCTGGCATGCCACACTGCTCACAGCCTCCATACGTAACAGTGCTATTCGCTGGAGAAGAGAGATCAGACATCGCGGCTTCTTCTTTTTTTTTTTTTTTTTTTCGTCTTTTTGAGACAGGGTCTCTATGCAGTTCAGGCTAGACTTGAGCTCAGTTTTGTAGCCCAAGTTGGTCTCGATCCTCCTACCTCAGCCTCCGAAACGCTGGGATTATGGGCCTGCGCCAGCAAGCCCGGCCCTACCCCGCGGTTTCTTTAAATCCTGAAATCGGGGCGGTCCTTCCATTCAAACAAAATAATCCGGAGGGTTCCACGCGACCCGCGGGGCGGGGCAATCCGGATGAGGGGCGGGGCTACATGTGGGTACGTTCCTGGCGCCCGGAAGTGACGTTAGCGACGTAGGCGGCGCGTGCCAAGCGGTGTCTCTTTTGGTCGCCGAGAAGCGGAGCTTTCGCCCTCCCTTTCTTTCCCGCGTCCTCTTGTCCTCGTCCTCGTCCCGGGAGGCCCCGCCCCGGGTGAGTAGCGCTAGGAGGACGGAGGGGAGGCGGCCCCAGGAGAAAGAGCACCCGACCCCAACTGCCTCAGGCCCGGGCCGCCCCCCCCCCCCCCCCCCCCCCCCCCCCCCCCCCCCCC
>PVKN010021505.1:0-15510 GCA_004027915.1 Capromys pilorides
ACAGACTTCGTCTGAGGTAAGAGAAGCATAAGCAGAGGGAGAAAGCCTCACTCCTGGTCATTAGTATAAATCCAGTTGTCGGTACATTATGGAGAATTAGTCGCGTTTTAGAAAGAGCTTTTAATTGCTTAATCTTAGCAATGTGGGCAATGGCATACGTGTTTTATTTTAGGGTCTATCTAGCCCACTCAGAAAATGTAATGGACCTAATTTTCATTTAGTATAGGTCTGTGCAGTTCCTAAAACATCTAAATGGCTATTAATTTAATCAGGTAATTTAACTATAGCTCTAGAAAAGGCCACCAGCTAGTTGTCATGCGATGATTATGAGGTTGACATTTCTATCCCATGATGCCAGAGGCAGACTTTGATACATCATTTTCTTTTTGAAGGTTAAACTCAGATAACCTGCCTTTGGCATTTAATTAGCTACATATTAAGCACTCTTTTAATAATAAAATGATTAAAAATTTTATTGCTTCTCAAATGAGGCCCTTTTAGATAGATTTAATGGCTTGGTTAGAGCTCTGTAGTTTGTGAACCAAGCCTTACTTAGATCAGCATGTAGTAATGATATGCTTTACAGCTTGCAAAATCTGTATTTTATTCAAATGATGGCCATAATCATTTTGGATAAAACTTATAATGCTTTCTTCTGTGTTTTTAAGTCTAACTGTTAAATGTCACTGGAAAGTAACCAGAAACCTATTGATTCAAAATTTCCAGAAATTACCAACCTTAAGGTTCATAAAGAGACTGTAAAGTCTGTTTAATGTGCTGAAGCTTATATACTAATTGTTTACCCTTTAGAAAAATCATTTCTCACCATTAAAGGCTGCAAAAAAAAAAAAAAAAGATGAAACTATTGTCGAGGTGACAGAGGCGTGCGAGGGCAGTGCAAATCCCCACCCACACTTTGGTTATTATCAGCTCCGCAGTGGCAATGGTCAGGAAATGATGCCTGGTCCATCTTAAGCCTGCGCCTGGAAGGAGGCGGGAGCTCTAAACTGCTGGCGGAGCTGCAGGGGCAGGGAACTGTCCTACAGCACAGGGACAGCCAGCGTTGTTGGATGTGATCATCTTACTCACTCTTTGCAGTTTTAGTATAATGTTGAGTGTATTTTATTATTTCAATATGCTGTTTCTAGGCATGCTGCAGCTGACGTCTTCTATGTCCCCTGAAGTCCCACATGTTAAAGGTCATTGCCTTTATTTTGGTGCAGCTGAGAGTGGTGGAGGCTTCAGAGAGGCCCTGGGAGAAGGGCTTTAGGTCACAGGGGGTCTTTCTCCTAAGAGGTGTTATGGTTTGTGTCTAGCTGTCCCCCTAAAGCCTCATGCAGTTATGGGGCAGGGACTTCTAGGGTTTGGGGTTGATTCATGATCAAGGCTGGGATTATAGGTCTTAGTGCTGCTGGTATTCTGGATGTGAATACTATCCCCAGCCTGGGGCAGAGACCTGAATGCGACTTAAGAGAGAGAGAGACAGACTTCCTCTCTGTAGCCGTTGCTGCTGCTGCTCCTGTATTTTGCTCATGCTCTCTGCTGCAGCCATGAACCACTGCCCTCTGCCGTGTGCCACTCTGCCTTGGAGCCAGTGGAGTATGACTGAAGCCTCCAGTGACCATGAGCTAAATAAACATTTCCTTACTTTTTTTGGGTTCCAGATATTTTGTCCCAACAATGAGAGAAGAGTATCTGAGACAAGGAGAGAGCGGGGCCTCGGCCTCACCTTTCTTCCAGGTCATGCCCCACCACACTCTGATCATGATCTTCTGTGGCCATGGTTACGTTTCTCTAGTGGCTAAGACAGTATATCTGATGCTCAAAGTTAAGGGAGGAAAGGATGACTTAGCTCACAGTTTGTAGAAGTTTCCGTTCACAGTCAGCTGGCTCCAGGGTAGGGTGGGATGACCCAGGGGCAACAGTTCAAGGCTGTGGAAGATGGCAGAGCAAGGAGAGCAAAAGTCGGTGCGGGCCAGCCTCTTCCTGTCCCTTATATTGTAAGCAGGCTTCCCGCCCTAGGATGGGTGCAGTGCTCACGCCATCTCCCTGCCCTCTTCTTGCACAGACTCAGGACCCTTACCAGGTGGGACCCTGGCCCCCTACCGAGTCACTTAGTTAAACTTCTAAGCTCTCAAGTTGACACAATGTCTCAAGCATCACATCTACCTTATGACAAGTCCAGGAACAACAAGGCCAACTGCTCCTGAACCAGCACTGTTAAGACCCTGAGCCAAAGGCAACCCTTCAGCTTTATACGCTTACCATCTCAGGCACTATTTGGGATGGCAATGGAAAGCACATACCAGACACACAGCTGGAGGAAACCGGGTAAATGTGTGCATCAGCATCAGCTTGTTTTAGCCACAGAGCATTGTCTTTACTACTGACTCCCGTCTAATTATCACTGGGCACCACTGTCCAGCTCTGATTTCTGCCACCATAATTTAGTTTTGTTTGCTTTAGAGCATCTGGTCCACTTAATTGTGCAGTGGTCAGGATACTTTTGCATAATGCATTACTTTTTAGATTTGTGCCACTTTTTTTTTTTGATGTCTTTTATTTGAGGTGGGATTCTTACTAAGTTACTAAATTGCCCAGGGTGCCTGCAAGTTTGAGCTCCTCCTACCTCAGCATCTCAGAGTCCTGAAATTATAGGCGTGTGTCATGGAGTCTGGTTGTAAAGTTGTTCTTACTGATTCCAGCAACTTTTTCTTTTCTGGGACCAGGGATTGAACTCAGGCCCTTGCGCTTGCCACACAAGCGGTTATTCTACTGAGCTATCTCCCCGGCCCCCTCTAGCTACTCTTAAATGGCCTAAGCTGTGCTGCCCGGCACAATGGCAAGTGGTCACACGAGGCGGTTGAGCAGCTGCAGCATGATTAGGCAGAAATAAGACTTGCTACCAAAAAGGTAAAATGCCTCATTAATGACTTCTGTATGGAATAGATATTTAAATGATAGTGTTTTAGATAGTGGCATTAAATTAAATATATTGAAATAAAGTTTCACCTATCTTCGACTTCTTTCAACATAGCTATTAGAAAATTTTAGATTCAATATGGGGCTCCTGTTTTACTTCCAGTGAGCATCATTCATCTGGGGGTGTAGTCCCTCACTGGATGGATTATTAAACAAGTACTGCTGCATGCCAACTGTATTTCTTTCATCTGTATGAGCCAAGAGAGAACTCAATAGGTGAGTGACCCACCAACTGCACTCCGAGGACCAAGGGAACACCTGGAGGCAGAGTCTTTTTTTTTTTTTTTTTTTGTCTTTTTGATACAGGGTCTCACCATGCAGTTCAGACTGGCCTTGAGCTCACTTTTGTAGCCCAGGCTGGTCTTGAACTCAGCCTCCCAAGTGCTGGGATTACAGGCATGTGCCACCATGCCTGGCTAGGAGGCAGAGTCTTAAGCATGGGGAAGTCCATGTAGGTGGCTGCAATGCCTTCAGTCTTCTCCCAACTGAAGGCCTGCACTGCTGTAAATGACACCTGCCCATTGTCACAAGCACAGACTGAGAGCCAGTGGGGCATGAATGGGAGAAAGTGGCTCTGTGCTCTGGATCCTGTCTTCTCTCCAGTCCTGAGGATTCCCTTCCCATGTCTGCATCCCCCATGGGTATCTTCACAAACTCAGCACAGAGAGGCAAGAAGGTTGAACTAATCTATCCCAGGATATCTGGAGATTCAAAGCTTGAAAGTAGAACTGCATGTGAATTTTTGTTCCTGTGCTACCTGTAAATTGAGGAAGCACTGGGTAACTGTAACATATTTCACCTCTAAATGTAGCAAAATCACAGCAAAATGATAGACAAAGTGTTGAATAATCTCAAGTGGACATCTGACTGGAGGCAACCCTTGAGCATCATGTGGATGTAGGTGCCAGCTAAAGCCAGAGTAGATGGGTTAATGGAGTCTTGTATGTTTGCTGAGGACAAAGAAAAGATCACTGACAATAAGAAAATTCTCCTCTGTCTGGGCAGGAAAAGGACATGCACCTCCCTCGTGGCTTCTAAACGTGGGTCTATGGCAGGCATATGGTAGAGTTTCCACATCCTTGTGCTCCACATCTACAGATTCAACCAAATTCAAGCAAAGCACAGTGTCTGTGCCCCACATATACAGACTTCCTTTTCTCATCACTGTTCTCTGTCAACAGTGAGACATGATCATCACTTATATGAATTTACAGTGTATTAGGTATTGTAAGTGACTAAAGGAGTGAACCACACAGGGCCGGACAGAAACTTATTCAAACCAGCACCCAGGCCAGGCATGTCAGTGGGACTGCCTGGGACCCACTGGAAACTCATCAACTCAGCACCCAGGCCCAGCTTGGGAGTGGAACTCCAACCATCAGACATGCTTGGTGTAGGACCCTGTGGCAGAACTCCCTACAGAGAAGATAGAGGCAAAACCCCCTAGCTGATCTAGGAGCAGAACATCTTGCTAGAGTGGCACAGCAGGTTCATCTCCAAGGGCTGCAGCAGGAAGAAGTGGAGCAAAGCAGGCAGACACAAGCCAAGCCCACCTGGATGAGTTTGAACTTGGTAGATCTGAATCTGTTGCTAAAGTAAGAACTCTACCAAAGCTCTACACCAAAAATCAAAAGACAATGCTATACAAAATGACAAAGAGAAGGAGCAAATTGAATTCTCAAGCCCTGAGCCCACCTAGAACAAATACAGGAGACAGTGGTAGAGAAGAACTTGGAAATCACACACCTGGAATCTCTGAAATAATAGCATCTGAAGTAAAGATACAACTTCAGAAAGGTAGAGAGGAAATCAGATCAGAAATAATTTCTGAAGTAAAAAAATAACTATAATGATAGAAGTACTGAGTGCTTCTAAAGAAGATAATGATAAAAAAGTAGAGGAAAATACAAAAATGATGAAATCCTTGGATGAAGAATGTAAGAAAGAAATAGAGGGCAGGAAGCAGATTCAAAGTGCTGTACAGGAAACTAAAACAGTCACAAGCTGGCAAAGCCATTTCAATGAAAGTGAAAATAGACTTTCAGACCTTGAAGACACCATTGTAGCTAGTGAAAAAGCAGGAAAAGATTTCTTGAAAACAACTAGGATGTAGGAAAAAAAATAATCCAACATCTGCAAGACGATGCAAAGATGCACAATGTAAGACTAATAGACATCAATGAAAAAGGAGTCAATACAAATGATATAAAAAGAATATGGATAGACTAATAGAAAACTTCCCAAATATGGGGAAACAATTTGATATTCAGTAACTGAAGCATATAGAACTCCAAAGAACATCAACCCAATTAAAATCACACTCAGACATATAGTAATTAAGATCCCAGAAATTCAGCAAAGGAACAGTATACTAGAAGCTACTAGAGAAAAGAAACATCAGACGTTAGTCTCTCAGTGGCATGGATGAGAGCTCGTAGGCAGACGACGTGGACATGCTGGATCTTCACGAGGCTGGGGGTGACGATTTTGCCATGGATGAGGATGGGGACAAGAGCATCCACAAATTGAAAGAAAAGGCAAAAAATGGTAGGGCCATGGCTTTGGCTCTGAAGAGGGACCCTGGGCACAGGTGTGTGAGGATTATGACAGTATGGAGCAGGGTGGGACAAGCCTGAACCACAACACTCTGTCAAAGGCTAGATTCTCTTTGTCTCTGGGGTCCATGAGGAAGCCACTGAAAAAGACATGCATAACAAACTTTCAGAATATGGGGAAATAAAAAACAACCATTTAAACCTGAACAGGCATACAAGATACTTAAAGGAGTATCCTCAAGTTGAGTATGAAAAATACAAAGAGGCCCAGGCTGCTGTGGAGGGACTTAATGGCCAAGATTTGATGGCACAGGCAATCAGTGTGGACTGCTGTTTTGTTCAAGGTCCACCCAAGGGCAAGAGAAGAGGTGGCCAAAGATGCAGCAGGAGTCCAGACCGGAGGTGTCGCTGACAGTTCCTCTGTTGTCCAGGTAGTATCTCCAAGATTCCATTTGGGCATGCAGCCTTGGAGAAGTGTAGCTGGGGTGGAACTCTGTGTTCATATTTAATCTCTTACCCTTCCCTGTGTGGCATTTTGAGTTATTAATAAATGTTCCACTTTTGTTTTCTAAAGAAAATAAAAAAAAGGAAAGAAACACGACATTTAAAGGAAAATGCATCAGAATAATGGGAAATTTCTCCAAACAAACCATCAAGTCAAGAAGAACATGGAGCAAAGTACTACAAGATTTGCAAGAAAACAAATTCCAACCCAGACTGATATACCTTGTAAAACTGTCTTTCAAATATAACGGAGTGAAATACTTCCAGGACAAAGAACAATTAAGAAATTTCATGATGACAAAACCAACCTTACACAGACTACTAAAAAATATTCTACAGAAAGATCAAAATGACCACAGCTCCATAAATAAAAATGGAAAGAACCCACCAAATAGGGCAAACAGTTAAACATAGGAGAAAAAGAGGTGTACAAAAGCAGTCTTTCAATTATTCTTTTGTATACAGCAGCAGAATATGTCCATCAGCATACTCTACAAATGGACTTCTTTTGCACCCTATGGGTCATGATTCTGTCTGGGTCTACAGGGTGGATATCAAGGAAATAGCAGTAGCTCAGTCCCACAAATGACACTTGGCCACTAGTAAGCATCATGGACACTGTTCATGTCCACGACATACTAGAACTTTGTGTGATATCTTATCCCCAAAGTGTTAGAAGTGCTGGTCATATATTTGCCATTCTAGTATTTACGTTATGTTTTATTTTTCATAATTCTTTATTATCATGAAAACTTTCTCTTAATTGATATTTTTGTATATATCAACCTATTCAAATACTATGTGAATACTCTGAAATGATCACAGATTCGTATACACAGTACACAACATTCTGGTCTCTTAGTTGGACTCAAGAATTTTTCTTTTTTTATTTTAGGGAAGGGTCTACTGAGTGTTCAGGGTCTCACTACTAGATCAGACTCATAGTGATCCCCCTGTTTACAGCCTCCCAAGAGCTGGGATTAGGCGTGTACCACCACGCCCAGTCTCAATTGCCCTCTCAACATGCCCCAGGTGCAGGGCTGGCATGGCAGGCCCAGGAATCGCACCCCTGGCCCCTGCGCTTGCTTGCAGGCACTTTAATCCTCTGAGCTATTTGGCTGGCCTTGGACTTATGCTTTAATTTTAATTTTGGAATATTGTTTTGAAATGTTTAATTTAATTTTTAATTAATTTTCTGAATGTTGTTTAATTTTAATTTTTGTTTTATGATTTATATTGTATCTTTGACTTATAATCTACTTATAAGACATGCTATGATATTTTCTCCTAGTATTAGAAACTTTAAAAAGTGTAAAAAGGGACCAACGAGATGGTGTAGTGGTCTAAAGCACCTGCTTAGGCAAGTTTAGGCAACCACAGGGACTGTGGTTCGATCCCTGGTACCACATGCTGTGCCAGCACCACCCCCCAGGAAGGCTGAGTGGGTCATAATATATTTAAAAAAGCATTAAAAAAGTGCCTACAGTCTTAAAATATGCAAGAGGATGCATGGAGTTATATGGAAGTGCGTCACCTTCCGTGAAGCACCTGACCCCCCAGAGTCTGGAGTCTGCAGGAAGCTCTAGCACCACTCCTCTATCAACTTTGGAAGGGCGCTTCCTTGCAGAAGTAATAGGAAAAGGGCAAGCAAACGCCCTCAGCCTGTTTTCAGCAGTACTGAGACTTCAATTTCTGAATCTAGTATGGAATGCTCCGTCCGGTGGAACCCTCCACACACCTGAGTGTCCCTTCCTCACAGAAACTCATTTGTTTAACCATCCTTTTGTAGATGCAATCCTGATGAAAATCTCAAACTAAGTCACGATCTACGTTTTCTCTGCCAAACACAACTGTCTGCGCCTCCTTAAACAAGCTTTGTCTATGTAGCTTAATTATGCTATGTCTTCCTAACACTAAACAGCTGACTGATGTGCGAAACCAGTTAATTCATAAGATGATTCTTCTATACAAACCCAATGTATTGGGTGGATGTCAGGAGATGTGTGTGTGTGTGTGTGTGTGTGTGTGTGTGTGTGTGTGTGGACACGTGTGTATTGGTAGATATAAAGCTTGACCTATGGAGAGCCCCAGTAATTTTGACCTATGTCTTTAAATGTCTGCAGATTCCTGAGAACCTCTGTTGCATTCTATTGACTTCATGTTTCTGGTTTTCCTTCTGGAGAACTGTTGATTTAGTCAGAGCTGCTAAAGTATGTGTTTGTCATCAGGCAGGCTTTGGGGACCACTTGCTTATTTCACAGAGCAAAGATGGTCCTGCAGCCCGTGCACAACCTTTCCTATTCTTCTTTTGGTTATGTCCACATTTCTTTAGGATGCAAGGAACAGCCCGGTGTCCCCACAGTGTCTGCAGCATGTCTCTTTGGGACAAAGCTACATCAATTTGATTTCCAGATTAATAAGAGCACCATCAGTGTGGTAGAATTAATAGACTTCTCCAGTCAACAAACATTCCCAGGCAGGGACTTGGATCTTGGTGAGATTCAAGCCAAATGGTTATTTAATGACTAGGCCCATATTTTTAGTTTTCAGTGTGGCATCCAGAAATTGAAGATGTTTATTAAATTTAATATGAAGTATTTTTCCATTACAGCCAAGTGATTGATTTGATTTGCATGTGGCACAAAGTTTCAAATGAACAAAATTACAACAGCTATTTAATGTGAACACTGGGATTGCTTAAATGAATTAGAATATATCCACATAGCGCAATATGCTGCCACCATTAGTAATGCAGTCTTGGGAATGTATTTACAGACATGTGAAGATGTTCTCATTATGCTCTTAAGTGGGAAAAAGGCATTTTACAAAGCAGTATTAACACATATCCCCGTGATTTACAAAAAAAATTTAAATATCTAGGCTGCAAAGGATTGAGAATTGTTTATTAGCTAAAGGGGTAGGAATGGAAAATTAAAATACATAATTTATGAAAGACGTGAATGAAAGTACAGCCTGCAAGCATGACGAATATCATAGCTTGCCACTGACAACTTCAGCTGATGTACTTGTTGTGAGTATGAAGATTACTAAGAACAGTAGTGTGAGCTTCTTGCTCAGCGATTGTCGCAGATTCTCGAGTACCCGCTCCTTCAATGTGCTAGTAATGTGTATAGTATAAAATGAATGCTAGATATTACTGTATTCATTTTGTTAGGTCTCAGAGCTCAGAGAAGGCAAACAATTTGTACGAGCCTGTATGGCCGGCAAGGCCCAGAGGGTCCCGCCTCGGCCTCCCTCTGCGCTCTCACTGTCAGAAGCAGACAGTGCCGATCGTTTCCCCGCCATCCTGGATAACACATCGTGCAGCTCTGACCTGAACCTAGGTCCTGCTGACTCCAAAGTGCAAGCTTTTGCCATTGCACCGCTGTCTTCACATTTGCTGATGTTCTGTTGGCCAAGTAAATCGCGGTGAAGTGCAGTGGCCACGTAGCAGGGGCTGAATGGGGAGCGTCGGTCGCCTGAGTCCTTCATGGCCGTATAGTCTCTCTAAGTCGACCAGGCTGCTGCCACACACTACTCTAGATGTGTGGCTTTCTCACAGTACTGTAGGCTGGAGACTTGAGCTCCAGGTGCCAACCTGGTCAGGTTCCAGGTGAGGGCCTCCTGCTGGTTTACAGAAGGCCATGCTTGCTTTCTCTCCTTGCTTAGCAGAGAGCAGAGGTAAACTCTCTCCTGTCCCTTTCTGAAGGGTGCTAATCTCCTCCATGAGGAGTACTAATTCCATTAGGACCTGGTGATATTTAAAGGCTCCAGCTCTTATTAGGGCTCCATTGTAGATCAAGAGGATGTGTGTGTGTGTGTGTGTGTGTGTGTGTGTGTGTGTTACCAGGGATTGAACTTGGGACCTTGCACTTGCCAGGCAGGTGCCCATGCTATTGAGCTATACTTCCAGGTCAGACTAAGAGCTTTGACATACGAATTTTAGGCAAATATGCAGCTCATAGCACAGTCTAGTGAGCCAACATGCTAAAATGATTGAGAAAGTGAAACGAGAGAAAATTAGAGGGAAAAATGCTACAATACTACATGAATACTACAGATCAATGTCAACTCTTTTTATTTTTTTAGTAGAAGTACTAGGAGAAATTGTTTTTAGGGGCTTTCTAACATAGAACTGTATCTTCAGCCCTTTTTTAGTTTTTATTTTGAGAGGTCGTCTCCTCAAACTGCATAGGCCACCCTGGACCTTATAATTTTCCTGTCTCAGCCTCCTTAGCTGGGACTTCAGGTTTACACCACTATACCTGGCAATAGTGAACATTTTTATTAAAATCAGAAATACTGTAGAGTTTGATCCTCGACGTGCCATGCCGGGCCCACCCCCCAGGGCACAATAAGATGGCGATTGAGACTGGGCATGGTGGCGCGTGCCTGTCATCTCAGTGTTTGGGAGGCTAAAAACAGGAGGATCACCATCAGTTTGATCTCTGTAGTGAGAACCTGTACTAAATACATTTTAAAAAATTGTAAAGAATAGTCGTATGTTGAAATTAAATCTAGATCAATTTCGATCATTTCAAAAAAGATTTAGAACTTTGATATAGAATAATTTGGAGGATTTTGCGCTCTATGTGACTACACTAATAAAATTGTTCAAGAAAGAATCTGAGGAAATTGATGTGTATTAGAGCTACAAATGGGATTTAGAGTAAGCAATGGTTTCCAAAAACAAACCCGGAAACAAAAATACATCGTGAGGACCTATTTGAAAAACTTTGGAGCCTATGTGGCCTGGGAGCCATAATCCAAGGAACTCCCTGCTATGTACAGAAAACACGTTAGGTCCTGATTCTCTCAAGAGATAGTTGTACACTGTGGCTATACTGCTAGTCTTAAAGTTTTGGCAAAGGAGCTCCTCTAGGTCCCCACAGTGTTACAAGAAGAAATCTCGGCCCACAGTACTATCTGAAAGCATAAAACTCAGTGGAAAAAGGACCCTGAGCTCGTGTCTTGAGGCACCTGCCGACTTGCTAGTTACGGTTCAGGCTGGGGCACGCCTCCTTCCCGAGCAACTTCTGGTGCCCTCTGTGTCCTTCTCCCCACACATGGGGATCACGGGTGCAGGTCATGAAGCTTCTGAGAGGCCTGAGGGCTCAGCAGGCCCTTGCATGTGGCCGGGGCTCGTGAAAGCTCACAGTTGTCATTCTTAGTAATCGAGTCTTTGACACTCCCGTCGGTGGTGGACTGCTCGAATGGATAAGGCAGGGGGATAAGTTCCGCAGTTCCTGCCCTTTTGAAATTGATGAACAGATCATTTCCTATTAAGGTGACATCTAGTCTCTTGCGCTCAGCATTGTATCTGCCTCTCTGTGGCTGCCTGGGTCCTGCAGTGGCGCCTTGCTGAACGGCAAGGGGGCCCCAGATGCCTGCGGATCAGCAGATGTGCGCTCTACCCCGCCTAAATGGCCCCCCATAGGAGAGGGACATTCTGGCCAGACATTGCCCACCATGCAAGGCTGTATTCTGGGAACAGCACCGCAGCTGTCTCTCCTGCAGTGGTCTCCGATGGCACCAGTCCCGAGCAAAGTGCTCCTTGCACACAGGTAGAAATGCTTTCCCCGCAGTGTTTGCAGCACCACGTCAGTCCTCATCTGTCCCCTCAACCACTAATGATCCCTCCTCAGTGTCCTGGAAACAAGCTGCTCACTGGTCGCCCCCAGAGGGCCCCAGCTATCAGAAGAGGTGATGGTCACCCTACTCATTCCATACATGGAAGCCATGGCAATGGTGCCCTAGCGGAAGGTGGTCCCGGAGGACCCGCTAGGCCACAACCCAGCATCCTCTTCATTTTACAGGTGGAGAAACCAGGGCCAAAGAGGTTACCTGGCTTATTTAAGGTCACAGGGTGAATCATTGTCCCTTCCTGGGTCCGGATCATCCTTAAACAAAACTATATTTTGAAGGTTCCTAGGAGTTCAGAGCCGAGGGTCTATATTTGTAACACTTCCTCTTAGAACTCATTCACTCTGTGACATTAAATGCTTAGTAAAGTGTTCCCCACACTACAGTTGAGTTTTAAAAAGGAAGGAGATTCCTGCAGTTAAATACCCTTCAGCTCAACTGAGAGCTTGTGTAAATAACAAAAGGATAAATCAAATGATTGGCGTCGGTATGCAGATGTTAGGTCAAGAACATACAATGAGCAGGCATCCTTAACTTTATCTTGACGAAGCTAACTCCAGTGAATGCACCACTGATGTGTGCTTCTTAATATATGGAGAACCGTGAGTTCATGAGAAATGGCAAAGTAATCATGCAAAACAAGAGTTCACACCTCGGTAGCTGTACTGTTCACAGATACCATTCAGGTGCCTGGGCTTTTCAACACGTGTGCCCACTGCTGGAGAGTGTGTGTGTTACGATTCATGACAAAATCCCACCCACCTCTTGGCCCTGTGAGGCATGGCTTCCTCTTTCCACCCCAGTTTCCTAATCTTGAATGGAAATGCCCAGGTCCCCGCTGATGTGAGCTTTCTATGTTATGTCAACAGGGGGCCAGCCAAAGGTAAAAGGCAAACCTCCCCCATGTTTAAACAGTCTTCAGTTAGATCCGCAAAATGTCCTGTGTACCTCAATAGCGTGAAAGTATATTTTTAAAGAGTATTTGATGCAGAGCCTCACTATGCAGCTCAGAGCTTAGTGATTCTCCTGTGTTCAGGCTCCCCAGCACTGGGAATACAGGGGTGCACTTCCACACCTGGCTTCTGTGGCTGGCGCAGCATGTGGTGCCGGGGATCAAATCCCAGTCCCTGAGCTTGACTAAGCAGGCACTTAGGCCACTGAGCTATCTCGTCTGCCCTTTGAAAGTGTGTTTTAGAGTGATAGAACACCACTGAGAGTTTTTGTCGTTACAAACTATCTTTTTCTTATGATTTTAACCACACATTTGTGGGGTACAGAAGAATAATTCACCACTGAGAATTTTATGAGATTTACTCACTGGAAAGACTGATTTTTCATATTTTGAAATTTTTGTTAGGCCATGTTTGTAGTACATAAAGATTACATTCACCACGGAGAGTTGGTGCATGTGTGTAACACACCTAAACTGGTGTTAAAGCCCGGCACTGTTTATTTTGTATTTCAGCAGGGATTTGATCAATCATAGACTCCACTGTGTAGACTGGTGCTTCAGAATGCGAGCAGCTGAACTCAAGGTGTACCAGCCAGCTTCACCAGACTGAAGGCACGTTCCGCAGTTCTTATGAAGCACGTGCCCCTTGGTCTGCCCACCCAAACAACTGCCAGAGGTAAGGGAACATTATCGGCCCGCGTTTTCCCTGGGCTGTTCCTGCAGGAGTGTTAACTCCTGGAATCCTTAAGTCAGCTCTCATTTAAGTAGCTCCTGTGAACGGCAGGATGTGACTAGCAGGCACCAGGTACCTTCATGTCTGACTCCCACACATTCAACAATCTGCCAACGCAGCCTCAGCCGGCAATGTGTTGTGAACACAATGGAGCAGAAACTGTGCTAAATATCTTATGCATTATCTCATTTAATCCTCTTCATAGTCTAGTGGGGAGCTCTGTTGTTATCCCTGCAATTCAGATAATGAGGAGGATGAGAAGGTTAAGTAGTTTCCCTAACACAGGTCTTGCAACCAGGAAAGCTGTGATGAGCATTCAGGTGCTGAGGCAGCACACAGGTTGTCACCACACGGTGCTGGCTCCCTGCTTGCTTGTCAGGGACTGCAGTGGTGTCTCCAGTCGGGAACTGAATTCATTCCACAGTTCTGGGGGTGACTGCCATGGTGGTGCTCAGCACCCAACACCAAGCCCACCATCAGAAGGAAAATCATGTGGTTGTCCCCATGCATGAACTGATTGTCCCCAACTGGAAGCGTGCCTGAGCCAGGAAATCACTGGATTTTCAGGTTGCTTTGAGTAAGTGCATGGACGCAGGAGGAAGCTTAGGTGAGGGGAGTGTGGCGTGAGCCTGCGCTGAGGAGGAGGAGAGGGCTGGTGGCTTTTCATCAATTTCACCCATTTAGCTTCCTTGGAATCTCACCGTGGTTTGGGCAAGGGCGCATCAAGCCAGTCTGCGGTCTCATTGACAAGCAGGGGTGCAGGTGAAAGACCTACGTCGGGCATCAGCCATGCCGAGCCTGCGCTGGCAGGCCCCGGCATGCATCATGCCCGCAGAGGTGCAGAGCTCTGAAGCACTGCATCATTTAAATTTCTGATCTGGAGCTCTGTGTGAAATAATGTTAAGAGTTTGCACTTTCGACTTGGTGCAGTGTGGACACACCTCCACACCTAAATCGAAGGCGATGGTCCTTAATAATTTATATGACCGCATTTTCCTCCTCTCTGTGTTATTAAAAATAATGAGAGGACTCACACTCTCAGAAAATGTAATAGGCCAATTTATGATTCTAATTCTCTGTTTGGTCATCTGAGATATACTATTTAGCAGCTCTGTGCCCTTACCAGGCATCTCTCCAAAGCAACTCCTATTTGCATTACTGTTGCATAAATGTTTGGGCTTGAAAGAGAGAGTGTGTCCTTCAGACCAGTTTCCGTCGGAGGGCTGTCCTGGTACGCAGGCTCCTCTGTGGTGACATCCCCGAGTTTCGTGCTATCATCTTCTCAGGGTTCAATTCATTACCCCTGTTCATTATTCAATTTGTTGGACTTTGAGCACCTGAATAATTGAAAGCTATGCAAGTATTATAAATTATATTGTCCACGTTCATAATCCCTGTTTTAGAGTTTATAGCTCCACTGTAAAAATTCACTGTGTTGGAACCTTACATACAAGGTCTTATATTGAAAACAAATTAATTTATAAATATATCCTCTTTTTTTTACTTCCAAACCCTATTTTATCAGATCTTACATTTTTCAGTTGTGATTTTTATAGCTTTTATTGCCACAGCAAGACAAGGAGAGGCATGTTTTACATATTGCTTATTCATTCCTTTTTTGCAACAAATATTTATTGAATGACTTTTTTTTGACAGGGAAGGCTAGTCTCTCGAGCGGGAAGATCACGGAGAGTGGCTTTCCTCCGTGTGCGGTGATCCTCAAAACTTCTAGAGCTTTGCTGACACCAAACAAGGAAACCCAGACTATGTCTTCAGCAGCTCTGTCTCTGTAGGTGTTGGACTTTGGCTAGGGCTGTGGGGACAGCAAGATTCTGCTACCCACCAGGGACAGTTCTTCCCTCTGCATATGAATATGCACACAAAATTTCCCTGAGAGAATAGGTCTATGCCTTCAAGCTTAAACATTAGGAGGACAGGAAAGGAAAGAGAATTTGGGAAATCAAGAAAGAACCCCTCCTCAAAAAGCAAAATATCATGGAAAAACAGAAGACAAAGCAGATAAAAGAACAAACCATTCTGACATTCTAACCTCAGTTCCTATTATGGGGAGCAGAACCTGACCCCACAAGCCCAGAGAATGAAACTACCCCAGTGACAAAAAGAGACCAACAGTTCTCGTC
>PVKN010021506.1:0-15511 GCA_004027915.1 Capromys pilorides
GAAAAAGAAATCTCCTAACGTGATATTTTTAAAAACTCAGGTCACAACCCACTGGGAAGCCAGGCATTTATAATACAAAAGTGCCTCACCTTTCCTCTTTTATATGCATAGGTAAATATATACACACGGATTATATGCATGTCACACATATACTGAGTTAATATGTTAGTTAATTTCTTAGTGTGATAGCCTGCAAAAAAGTTATCATCTGAGAATTTAAAAGATGAGATTCTGATGTTTTTGTTCAATTGCATCAAGTTCTGTATTGATGTGAAATTTTACAATGCAGTAAGTTTTTAATGGGTTTTCTTTAATACAAATAAATGAGTCTGTAGACTGGGATCCCCCAGGCTAAAAAGCACAGTGGCTGGAATTGTGTTCTCTATGGCTGTAGTGTTGGTAAAGCACCAATATGCAGAAAGCACAGGAATTACACAACGCAAAACGAAGTTGAAAGTCACTAACCTCACAGAGCCTAAGTGCAAAGTGAATCTGACTGGCAAGGCTGTGTTATCTTTGTTTCCAGCTTCCCACCGAGGAGCACTGAAGCACAAGGGGACAGACCCAAGGTCGAGTGCAGCTTGAACACCACTAGCTCCCAGTGCTAACCATCGCTTGCTTCCGGATCCTCAGCTTCCTGCTATGCAGATGGAGATGGCAGCGTCTATCCTGCTACCGGGATAGAACCTGGTCCAGAGTGCTCCCTAGCTTCTGGTTCCCTCTTTGTGGTTGCATGGGGGACCAGCAGAGGCCAGCAGGACTTCTGCTGCCTGAAGCTGCGAGTGCTGAGGCGGTCCAGGGTCCTGGCTTAGCTTCACCTGATCCGTGCCATGCACACCGTTCTCCCACGGCATACTTATGGTAAAATTATTGCTTGATTAAGAAAGTTAAGTCACCTGAGTGAAACACTGCATAGAAACCAGTTAAGAAAAAACTTCAGTTACTTGGTAAAGATGAAAGTTTTAGATTGCTATCTAGGCCAGCTTACGTTACCCTGAAGAATAACTACCAGAGCTCGTAAGTACAGACAAGGCAAACTAAAGTGTCTCCATCGGAGGTCCTCTTAAATACAGGAGGTCCTCTCAGTGTTTTGGGTCACCTAGGCCAAAGCTGGGTTTTCCAAATGAGGACACAGCAGGCAGAGCATCTCCCAGAAGCAGGGCGTTGCCCAAGGTCGGACGCCCAGGAAGGACACCTGAGTCCTGCAAACCTTCTCTCTTAAGATCTTGGTCACAAGACCTCTTCTTCAGAATAACTCACCCACTAAAACCAAAATAAAAGCTTCCTGCCTCTATATAGGAGTGGAAATGTGGGGAGCAATGAGCACTACAGTGAGTGATTCTCAACACACATTTCTAAGAGATCTTTGTATGACTCATCACAATGAACTTTGAAAGCGACACAAAACATATAGGGAACTGGCAGTCTGCAACACAGAAACTTAATTTGCCAAAGCCATATGTTTCAAAGCTCAACTTACCAATTAATTAAAAACATGCAAATTAAAACTAATTAAAATGCTGTATTTCACCTATGAAATTAGAAATCATAAAGCAATTCAATATTACCAAGTATGTAGCAATGTGGTAGAAGCTTTAAAAAACTCATAAACTTTGATCTAGAATTTCTGCTTCTGTGAAATTAGAGAAATTCATGTATAAAACTATTTATAGTATTTTTCATGATTTTAGTGAAATATAATAATTTCAGTATAAAAATGTCTTTGTATATTATGAGAATGCCAAATACTAAATAGTGAATAATACTTAAGTAGAATAACTAATGACATGAGCTCATGCTCTTGATAGGACAAGACTCTAAAAGTTATGTTAATATTGCCTATATTCACTATCATTTTGAACTTGCCCTTGGGTGAGGTATTTTCAATTTATGTAACCATATCGGTAGTAGAAGTACACGCACACGTGGATACAGGAGCGCCCTGGGAGGCCACGCGGGGCAGTCATTGCTGTACTGCGCATAATTATCTTCAGGTGGGCAGTACAACGGGGAGATTATAAGCAATTCAGATTCTTATAAGCTTATACAAGGAGCACACTCCTTTAGTATCTGGCATGAAATACTGTCTAAGGAGCAGGGGCTCCGGTGATGAGCTGTTACAGCTGCTTCAGCACTGACTGGGCTGCACCGTTAGTGAGGAGCTTTACCACCATGGTAGGGAACCTCCTGAGCATGCTGCTAAAATTGCGTGTCAATTTCATTCAATACAATCTTCGGATAAATTCATGGTCCAAAACACATATTTTCGGCAAACTGATGGATTAAACATTCAGAGAATTTCCCAATATGTGAGTCTTCAAAATGTTGGAAATTCTATTTTTAATATATTTATAAAGTATCCAATTGTGCTGTTGAGGAATTAAGGAATTTTTAGAGCCCAGAACACCAAGTAAGCACCAGCCAGGTGACCCCGTACGCCGGGGTTCTGAGGTACTTCCTGGTGGCATACCGACTGGGGCTAGAGAAGTTAGCGGCCTGAGGCCTGTGGGGAGCTCCACCGCCCACCGCTGGTTTGAAGGCCAGCCACCCCAGTGGGGAGGAAAGGGGAGGCAATCTGCTTCAGTGCACATGGGAGCAGGAGGGCCAGAGCCGGGGACACACACACACACACACACAGAGCCAGAGAGGCCGCTCTTCAGAGTCCCTACGTGCGGGCTCCTTCAGTGAGCACAAGCCAAGCACTGCAGTTAGCAGGGCTCCCGCTCCCAGGCCCTTCTCAGCGGGTGGTCCTCTCTGCAGCAGTGCACTGAAGCATAGGGACCAATGCACCCCTACAGGGAAGCGCAAAGGGGCGCATGTGCTTTAATAAAATCACTACATTGTACTCTAAACATAATCAACATTAAACACTAAACAGTTCAATTTCAGTGCCGACTAGACAAAACTCAGTAGAAAAGGAGAGGCCGTTAAGAGTAAAAAAATGAGCGGAATGAGGATGACGGACAGAAAACAGGAATAGATAAAAACTGTGGAAGATGGGTTGATATGGCACCACAGGTGCACGGAATGGCATTCTAGAAGGCGGCCACAGTGAGAAGAATGTGGCTGAAGAAAAACTGGTGGATGGCACTAGTTCTCCAACGCACGAAGACTGATGGATCACCACCAGGGGACACATCAATGACACAATCAACTTAAAACAGCCTAAGGAAAATGCTGAACGGTGAAAACAAAGAGAAAGCATTAAAACTAGTTAGAAAGGAGAGACAGACGCCTCCCACAGGAACAGCGTATCCAAAGAAAGCAGTCTTTTCATCCATAAATACAGAATTTTTCAAAATGTACCAGAACATCTTTCTTACCCATATCTTTCAAGAACAAAAATGAAAACATTTCTCAGCAAACATTAGGAGTGTTTACTATTAAACAATTCTTGATTTAAAATTTTATAAAGAACACACTGTAAATCACGAGTATAGGGAAAATCAAGGAGAAAAAGAGCTGGGAAAAATTAGTGACAATGACAGGAAATCTAAAATCACTGAAAATACAATGACAATTTAATTTGTGGGTTTAAAGAATGAATTATAGCACAATAAAGCTGTTATAAAACATCAAAATCCTGAACTTAAAATCTTACATAATGTGGAAGAGGCGACTGAGTTAAAACTTTCTAAGATCCTCAGGATTTTTAGCTGAGATGTGTACATGATGCCAGGCTGGCATACTATTAGACTTTCTAAGGAAGACAGTAAAGGAAGAAGCAGAGCACACAAGCTCCAGACTATTATAGAGGAAGAGAGATTTACAAAATTCAGCCACTCTCATTCTCCAAATCCCTGGAATTTCCAGGGTTCTTAACAATATCTGTGGAGTTCCTGATGTTGTCAAACACTGTCCATGGATGATGTTCTCAGGCAGGCTTGGGGATGGGAAGCCTGCATCTTCAGCTACAATAGTGATCCTCCTGTCTCAGCCTCCCCAGTGCTGAGATTACAGGTGTATGCCACCATGCCCAGTTTCAGTGGCCAGCATGGCGTGGGGCCAGTGTGGCATTGGGTGCTAGGGATTGAATCCCAGTTGTTATACTTTCCAGCAGGTGCTTAGACCACAGAGCTATCACCTCAGCCCAAAATGGATAGATTCTTAAATACAAATGAATTATCAAAGTAACCCAGAAGATATAAAAACATTAAATAACTCAAGGGGCAATGAAATTTATGAAGTTATTAAAAAATCTACTAATAATGAGAAGCTCAGAACCCAAATGGATTCACTGCTGAATTCTAGAAGCACTTTAGGGAAAATTTTTGAAACTCTTCTAATTCTTTAATGACACTAAAAGGAAAGAAGCACTCTTAAAATCATCTCTACATTCCAAAATCAGACAAGGATGCAACCAAAAAAGAAAACTACCGACCAATGAACACAGACATAAAACTCCTCAATAGGATATAAACAGAACACAACAGATCCTCAAAAAACATCACACACCGTGACCAAGTAGGCTCCATCCAAGGGTTGGAAGCATGGCTCAATATATGCAAATCATAAAAGTAATATATCATTTAAATAGAAAGACAAAATCACATTGACTTGTTAGATGCAGAAAAAGCCTTTGACAAAACCCAATGCCCATCTATGATAAAAGACCTGAAAAAGATAGATATAGAAGTAACGTCTCAGTCAGATGAAAGATATTTATGACAAACCTGCTGCCAACATCATATTAAATGGGGAATCTAAACTCAGGATCAAAACAAGGACATTCACTATGGCCAATCCTGTTAAATATAGTATTAAAAACCTCAGCATGTGCAACCAGGCAAGAGAAAGCCAGCAATAAAAGGCACATGTCTATATGCCTGCGTGGAGAGGTATGCACAGTCCTCCACATCCTGTCACATATGTACGTATGGAAGAGTTCAGCTGGCCACATGCAGATGAAATGATCCTCTGCATGGAAAAGCCCACAAGTTCCACCAAAAGACTTCTAGAACTAACAACGGAACTCAGCAATGCAGCAAGAAACAAAGTCAGCACACAGAAGCCAACAGCATTCCTGTACACCCACCATTAACTCATTCAGAAGCATATTAGCAAAACAATGTCATTCTCAAAAGACCAAGTATTTGACCAAAATCAAACATATCAGCATTAAAATAACCATGGAAATGAAAGACTTCTATATCAAAGCCACAGCACTCTGACCAAAAGAAGACTGCAGAGGGCACTGGCAAATGGAAGCCATCTTCCCTCTTTCTGGAAAGGCAGGACCAGTACTGTCACAGCGGCCATACTTCCAAAATTTATACACAGATTTAATGCAATCTCTATCTCAAATCCCAACATTATTCCTTGTAGAAGTAAAGAAAACAACCCTAAGGTTCATATGGAATGAGAAGATACAGAGAACTGTGAAAGCCATCCTGAGCAACAAAAGCAAAGCAGGAATCCTGGATTACAAGTTATAGTACAAAGCTACAGTGATAAAAACAGAGTGGTACTGGCACAAAATCGGGCCTGTGGATTAGTGGAACAGAATAGAGGATGCGGACACAACCGCCAACAGATGTAGCTGTCTGATTTCTGACAAAGGACCAAAAAACACATGCTGGAGGAAAAATAGCCCTTTTAGCACATGGTACAGAGAAAACTGGCCATGTACATGCACAAGAGTGACCTAGACCCGTACGGCTCACTATATACAAAATTATAAATAAAAATGGATCAAAGATCTAAAAGCTAAAACAGAAATACTTAATCTGCTGGAAGAAAACATAAGGAACATTCTTGAAGACTTAGACATAGGCAAGGACTTTCTGAATAGAACACTAACTGCAAAAGAAATAACACCAAGAATCAACAAATGGGATCATATCAAATTGAAAAGCTTTTGCACTGTGAACAAGGGAATAGGTAATCTACAGAATGGGAAAAATTTTTAGCCAACTATTGCTCAGAGGACTCATATCTAGAATAGAAAGAACTCTAAAAATTAAAATGCCAAAATAAGAGATCCAATCAAAAACTGAAGTGAATGAACACTTCTTAGAAAAGATACAAATGACCAATAAATACATGAAAAAATGTCCAACATCTCTGGGCATTACAGAAATGCAAACAAACAAAAACTGAAATTTTATCTCTCTCCAGAAAGAACACCAACAGCAATAATAATAAAAATAACAATAATAGGGCTGGCCAAATAGCTCAGCAGATTAAAGCACCTGCAAGCAGGCGCAGGGGCCAAGAGTTCGATCCCCTGGGCCTGCCGTGCCAGCCCTGCCCCTGGGGCACGCTGAGATGACAACTGAGGCTGTGCGTGGTGGCGTGAGCCTGTAACCCCAGCTCTTGGGAGGCTGTAAACAGTCGGATCCGTATGAGTCCAATCTAGTAGTGAGACACTGAACACCCTGTAGAACCTTCCCTAAAATACAAAAAAAGTAATAATAACAATAATAACAAATATAATAACAAATGCTGGTGAAACTGCAGGAAAAAAGAAATCTTTGTCCATTGTTGGTGGGAATATAGATTAGTATCCCACTGTGGAAATCAGTGTGAAGATCCTCAAAACCCTAAAAATGGAATTCCATTGCCACAGCCACTTGCGTTCTAGACATCTTCCTAAAAGAGTTAAAGAGCTCACATTAGAGTGCAATGTACATGACGCACAACTCGTCACGGCAAACTCCTAGAAGTAACCTGTATGTGCATAGACCGATGAATGAATAAAGGGATTGTGGTGCTTATTCAAAACTCAAAATGAAATATTACTTTCTCACAAAGAAGGATTAACATGAGTCATTCATAGGAAAACGGATGGCCTTTGAGAATATATTATGCAAGATTATCAGACACACAAGCTGACACAGCCCATGACTTCTCTTAGATGACAAGCACAATGCATAAATAAATTAAAGATCAAAAGAACAGACCTATAATATATGTTTTGAAAAAGGGGAAAAGACCAAGAAATGGATGGAAGGGGGAAGGCATGGAGGGGAAGTAAAATAATGGGGATGTGCTCGTGCACACACCAACTTTCCATGGTAAGCAATCGTTATTCACTGCGAATGTGTACTAATACGATTTTTAAAATTCAATTTAAAAGGGTAAGAGAAAGCTATGGAAAGATCAGTGCAAACTGAAAGTACAAAATGCCATGATAGAAAGCAGTTCAAACACAACGGTAATCACAATCAACATGAATGAACTACACCTCTAGGTAAAGACGATGGTCAGAATAACGACCTGATAGTTTAAACAAAATGTCAGCACATTCTGTGTGTAAGATTTAGCTAAGACAAAAGAAAGCTGAAAATAAAAGAATGGAAAAATAAGCCAAATACACACACAGTGGTTCTTGTGTTCCCAACAGCCAAGGAGGAGCTTAACATCAAAGTGTTATTCTTTATTCAAATCAAAATACCAATTGGTTGTCACGTTCAGAGCCAGAGAGGGAGAAGGAGAGGGGAAGAGGGGAAGGAGGGGAAGGAGCAGTAGGGGGAGGAAAGAGAGGAGCAGGAGGGGAAGGAGCGGGACGAGGGGAGCAGAGAAGAGGTAAGGTAAGACAGGAAAGGAGGGAGAGAGGGAGGAAAGGATCCGGAGACGACTGTTTTTCTCCATCACCAGAGGATTCACAGTCTAGTTCATCTCCTGCCAGAGAAGACCAGCGTTCCAAGGGGGATGATCACGGGCAATCTGCCATGGATGTGTTAAATCTACTGGGGGCTTTGGGGTCTCTCAAAGTGCCCTGTTCACTCTCAGAATTATATACAGTGATGGGTTAGTGGAGGAAAACAGAGTAAGGAAAATGTCCCACACTATCTCTCTGTATAAACACAAATATTATATTCATAGGCATCTAATTAAGAATTTTAATGCCTAAATTTTCTTTCCTTTGATTTCCCTCTTTGGTTTACATGTTTTCTTTTCCCATGCATTAATTCTCAATATTTTTTTTTAAAGAACTTATTTGATCCAGGGTCTCGCTATACAGCTGAGACTCATAGTGATCCTCCTGCCTCAGCCTTCCCGGGCCTGGGATTATAGGCATGCAGCACCACACCTGGTTCTGGGGCTGGTGTGGCATGGGATACTGGGGATTGAACTTGGGTCCTTGTCCTTGCCAGGCAGGCACTTAGATTGCTGAGCTATCTCCCCAGCCTTTTTTTATTTTAGATAAATCTCTCATAAACAGAATACAGCTCATTCTGTTTAAACTAGAAGATTGCTAGTCTGACAATCAGTATACATACTTTCATTATCGTGTCTTCTTTGAATTTTGTACATTAATTTTATTAATTTATTTATTAAGCGTGGAGTGGGTTCAGTTCTACGACAGATTCTGAATCTGAGGCAAGCTTGCAGCTGCACATGTGCACATAACAAAATTATTAATGACTTGCTACATTAGAAGAACCACTTCACTGTATATGAAATTTTAGTGCATACTGTTTTCATCCCGACTTTCCCAAGAATATTAAAAACAATTTGAACTGAAAAATGCAGGAGCAAACTGAATAAAGCAAAGTACATGTGGACTGCTAGAGTTCGCCACTTCAACGACCCAGCTTTAAGCATCTTTTCTTAGATCATTTCCCTTATTAGAACCTGGCTGATGCTGTCAGATTACAGCACCAAGTCGGAGAAGCTAAATACCATGGACAGCTGCTTTCTAGGCCAACAGCAACCCCAGGTCAGCAGGATGCCAAGATGCAGCCAGGCACTCCGCACAGGGCGCTGGATCCCAGAAGCTGAGCTGAGTCCCATCCTCTATGGTTCAGATTTACTCCTAACCAGCTACAGAGACGTTTTAAGAAGTTGGCACTGCCATTTATGAGTAGGAATGTCTCTGCTTAGTACAGACACTTCTGGACTTCAGCCAATGGCCTTCCTTCAAGCAAAATCCTTTACAATAAAATTCTAGGCCCAGAAAGTTTTTGGAGGTTTCTTTGGAGGTTACAGTAATATTTAGACACGTATATTCATTATATAGGAACTAGGCCTTATGAATATTGCAATGTTACAAATATTATACGACTCTAAAGGGTATAAAGCTTGCTTAACTCAATGATTCACTAGAGTACATTCCACCTTCAAGGAGTGCTTTGCAATTTGCAAATCTGAAGTAATTTATCCTGATCCAGTTTTCATTTCAGAGCAGAACATCAAAGAAGGGAGCCAGCATTTGTTGAGCAATCAGATGTGAAGGACCACGCTGCATGCTTAGCATCCACAGGAGAGTCTTTCCAGCCTGACAAAGCAGCTGCTGTTCACCTCCCATCCTTCAAACTAGGAAACTGAGGCCCAGTGAGTTTCAGTGCTCCTGAGGCTACTGGGCGTGTTACATGGCCAGGCTGAAAGCTCTTTGCTCCCGGCACCTAAGTCCTAGGGTTTCTCCCATTCAGTGACACTACAACTTTCTAGAAAAAACAGTGATATCATTAAAGAGAGAATAATAACAATGCATTTGAAAACCACTCACAGGTGGCATGCATTACTTGATGAGGCTCCACCGCTGCTTCATGGCATGTGTCATCCTCCATGGAATGGAATTAAAATTTCAACTTGTTTATGAAGCAAGTAGCTTAAGAACTATTTCGCTGCTTGCAGCCTGGAAGTTACAATTCTGTCACAAGAGCCATCTGATAATTTGTAAGAGAATATACACAATTGTTTCATCCACTTTTTCAACTTCCCATGCACCCTAATTATACAAATCATACAACGCAGTCAGTCTACAAGAAAATATACTTAATATGACCCTTTCCAAATTCTTGTATAACACATAAAGATTCCACTGATGGCCACACTTGGCCTAAGGTTTTTTTTCCTAAGTCTTGAGATGACATCAGAGCACTGATCTGTAGGAAGGGCGGGCTACGTGGCCAGATGCGAGCTCTGCAGACCACAGACTATGTGGCCACACACAAGGACCCAGCTCTGGGACGCCTTACGTTCCCGGAGTGAGAGCAAACTTCCATAGGATTCTGTAATCTGGAATATGATACCTACTGTAATTGCTGAAGAAGTAATCCCAGTAAAGATCCAAAAATGAACTCCTAAGAGAAATCATACATGATGCTTTACTCTGTCTAAAAAAATGGTGCGATTGTTCTGGCACTGGGGAGGGGGGGCATACCCAACAAGACGTGGCTTGTGTACAAAAGTCTGTTTCCATTAGCTATGAAATGCCAAAAGAAACAATAATAATTAAATGGAATACACTCCAACTAGTCATCATTGAAAGAAAAATAATACAGTGAACAAATGGGGGGAATCAGAAACAGGAGAAATAGTTAAGAACAAGACATGCTTTTTTTTTTGGACCAAGAGTCAAACTCAGGACCTTGTACTTGTCAGGCAGGCACTTAGGCCACTGAAGATGTGGTTTTTAAAAAGCTATGTGATGTTCCGAATTTACAAATTATAGAAGAGTATTACACATAGCACAAACATGGACTGGAACGACAGCTGCTAGAGAATGTCAGTCGGAATCGCTGACTCACGTGCTGTGGACGTGACATCGCCTGACCAAGCAGGCAGGGGTCCCGCCAGGTCCGTTTCAACGAATGCTTCGTTACGGACTAAACGTAGGCTGCAGCGGCGCTTAGCAACTTACTTTCTGAGTGTGCCCCTGCCCCACTGACACCAGAACCCCAGTTCTCCTCCGATTTTGCCCACCCCGCCGGACTCCTCTGCAAGCTCCTTGCTGCTGTTGTTAGCACAACCTTTACCCACGGCGTGCGTCTAGGTGTGGGAACTTCCGCTGGAGCCTAACAGAAAGATAGGGGGTCTCAGAAAGGCCTTCTACTGGTGAGGTGCCCAAGTTATTTGCAAGCCACCAAATTATTTCTCTGCCTCTAAAAATATGCCTTTCCTTAACAGTAATTCACTATTCTGATTGAATAAAGAGACTACTGACCAATGCACTTGGCCTTGAGGAGAGGGTCTGAAGGCTCATCTGTTTGGTGGCCAAGTTAGGGAAGGGACAGAGGGGCTCTGCTGATGGCCTTGTCCTCTGCCTGCAGGAGGCGAGCCCAGGAGGCACATCCAGACGCGTGACTGCTGCATACTGTGCTAAGTGATTTTTTATACTACAGTTTCTAACAAGCAACCATGCACTGAGAGAGACATGGAAAAAATACAGTGCAAAAACATACTTCCTTTGTATCTAATAAACGGAAGGGTCACTTCTACGTCTAGATCTTACTGTTGTTTTCTTGACTTTGTTTCTGTATCATGGCTCCTAAAAATGATAGTTATCAACTTGATTATAAAATAATTATGCACACTTGAAGTACTGTCTTTTTTTCCCTTCTTAACAGGCAAAATCTTTTATACCTACTCAGACAGCTGTTTTTTATATATATGAGAATTTTGCCAGATAATAGCATGAAGCCTATATATATATATATATATATATATATATATATATATATATACATATATATATACACATACAGTATTTGGGTTTTCTGCTTAAAGTCATATTCAAAGGTGATATTCTACTGTTAAGACATAACCAGGACTGCATTATGACAATACACAAAATTTTACTGATGTTGCTTATGTATCATTTTTAACTTGCATTTTTGCAGATCATTTTCTTCTAAGTGTTTTACCAATCTGCTTCCCCCCTAAGCAGTAGGCTTGTTACTACTGTCATGAAAACTCCCTCATATTCTACTGTAAAAACATGCTGGGCCATGTGTCCTAGGATGAGCAAACGTGGCCTCTTCATAGAGGCAGGCAGCAGGGCTGGACGATGCCTCTCTTTACAGTGCATGTTAATTAGATTCTGGTCAAGTCTCTGAAATATGATTGTGTGGATAAAAAAAAAACAGCAATGGGGCAGGGGGTAAAGCTCAGCGACAGTGCTTGCCCTGCACGTGCACGGCTGTGGGTTCAGGCCCCACTGCTGCAAAATAAAGTATAAAAGGAACATAGCCGTGACTACTCCGACAGCTAGACCTTTGGCCCCAGGCTGCTGCCTGGGCAACAACGTTTAGAGAGATGGCTCCTGGTAACCCCCCTGCACCCATCTAATAAGCAGAAGCCCTGCAGCTTGTTGGGAAGCACATATTTCCTCATGAATATCAAACTGCTCACAGAATCAGTAAGCCTCACTCCCTGAAAACCAAAAGGCTGCTAAGTGCAGCTCTGCCCCGGGATGCTTATGTAACCCAGAGGTACGAATGTTGTTACTCTGAAGCAAGCAACTGGGGAACCTGGTGGGCAGCTAGCAGAGTACTCCCATGTTACTTTTTATACTGTCATGTGAGTCTGGCGCAAAACCACAGAATGCAGTCTACTCCCTACAGCCCCAAACGCCGTCCCGTTAGAAGAAGTTGCAGACCTCAAAAATAGCAATTTAGAACTATGGTCAGGAAAAGCACTGAATAAAAAGCTGTCACCACCAACCTTTGGTTGAACTTCTGGGGCTGCCACTTTGACGACTTTGTTGCGACTTATCACTTGCTTTGCCCATCTTTCCACCTGGACGTTGAACTTCATGAAGATCACATAGCCAACATAGGCTGTGAGGAGAAGCATGCTTTCCCACCACATGATAACGTTATCCAGGAAAAATATAATCAGCATGATCAGGTCCACGATGTAGAAAGACACATCCCGAAAGAGCGGCCACCACGTTAGGTGTAAGATTTCTCTGGAAAACAGAGCACACATCCCAATAACGAAGAGGATATTGAACACGGCGGAACCTACAATTGTGCCTATGCCCACGTTGCTGTGGGCAATGAACACTCCTATGAGGGACGTGAAGAGCTCAGGGGCCGAGCCCCCTGCAGCCATAAAGGTGGCTCCAGCCACATCGTCAGAGATGCCAAGTTTTTCAGTGATGACGGTCAAAGAAGGAACAAAGAACTCGTCACACACAATGGCTAAGGCTATGAACATGTAGATCATTCCTATCACGTGGAGGATGATGGCGCCCTTTCTTCGCTCCTCAAGGGAAAAGATATCTCTAGGGTAGTCTCCTTGAGCATGACCTGTGCTGTTCTCAGATCTGCCTTCCTGAGAAAGAGGTGGCTGTGCAGTGGAGTCCCAAATCTCGTCTGTTAAATCTAAGAGTGTCCTTTGATGGTATCTGTGTACCACAGGAGCGCCCCTGACAACCCTGGCCTCTCCTGTGCTCTGCGCGTCAGTCTCAGAAAAGGCACTGATTGAAAATGGAACAGTGCTAATGGCTACCAGGCCCATGAAAAGGCCCAAGATTCTCATGAGCTTCAGTTTTTTCCTCATGCTACGCTGTCTCCTGTAGGCAGGCAGTGAGGCCTCCAGACAGCATTTCTCCGGGAGGCTGACGGCGGTGGTGCTTTGGTGAAGATCCATCCTGGGCATTGTGGTGACTTGGTGATCTTCAAAGTTCAGATTGGAGCAAACAGCTGCGTCATACCCTTCCTCACGTCACGGTTAGCAGCGTTTGGGGGGCACTTCCACAAGCAGGGCTTCTTAGACTTCAAGGGAAACTTTCATCATTCATGCTAGAATAAAAGAAGAAATGAGAGTACATAAATCATACAAATCACGTCTTTATATAAAGAAAGAACTTCACAGATGTGAAAAAGTCCAGTCCTGTAGCCACGGGTAAGTTACATAACTCCTTTCTGGCTGTTCCCTCCATTCCTAACGTCCAGGTTGCCTGTGTGCTTCTCCTCCTCCCCAGTGTGGAGACAGACCTTTAGGCAAGTGCTCCCTCCACCTGGCCTCAAGCTGGGCTCAGCAGGCTCCGCCTCTCAGGGCTACATCTTCAGCCTCATAGGACTGCCTTAAGGTGAGTTACCACCCCTGCGGCACTTAGAAGAGGAAGTGACAAATAGCTGGCACTTGAAATTACAACCATCTTGGTAAATCCAACCTTAGATGTAAAAACAGAGATGTGTATAAGCATAAAAACACTTTTGTGGAAGAAAATTAGCTTATTCACCTTAAAAAGTATCACAACGTTTTCCAGGGCTAAAAATATCCCCTTCCTTCAGAAATACCTAGGTTCTTGAGGAGGGACTATTACTCCCTGTGTTTTCTTCTACTACAATTACATAATTCTCTATCGTGTGCATACACTTTTCTGACTTAATCTGTCATTTGGAAAGGGCTGACTTTGAAACACAGTGGTCTCAGGATCTTAAGCTTCATGGGAAGTCCCGCATCAGATGCAGCAAAGGAGCCCTTTAAAATTTAACTTTGCAGAAAAATGTTCTGGTAACATGAACAACCTGTTTTCTTAAAACATCTACATTCTGTTTTCTACTAAAGCCTTAAGAGAAACATCTTTAATCTATTTAAAATAGCTCAATCAAACAAATCCTAATGCCTTAAAATAACAAGTAGGGTATTCCATAAACATTATGCAAGGAACAGCTATAGCCCCGTCCACAAAATGTGCCTCAAACAACCCCAAAACTGACTCTTTTATACATGAGCTATCTACAGCAGGATTTTCATTTTTGATCCCAGAGAAAAACTGGTAAGATAAGCAGACAGGACAGCTGATACAGGAAGAGTTCCTTTTTAAAATTATTTTTTAAGAACATCTTTCCCTGTATCAGTGATTTCATTTTAGAGCCATTCATCCCGATCATCTCAGGTGTACAATAAGCTAATTGAACAGACGCCACTTACAACCAGCGATTAGCGGGGGCTCGGTACTAGTCCCTGCTGGCTGAGCTGCTGCTGCTGCTCCGGAGGCGACCCAAGCCCGTCGCGCCCGGACCGGCTCCGGGTGTGGGCGCTGCGCACCAGCGAGCAAGCGCCTCGCAGAGCTCAGGAGTGTCACCTCGCCGGCCCGGCCGCAGGGACCTGCTCCCTCTGGGGCGCCGCGCCGCTGCGTCGCAACCGGGCTCCCAGGAAGCTGCCCTCCGCGGGCGAAGCGAGGCCCGGGCGCGCCCCAACTTTGCCTCGCGTGGCCCTAAACTTTCCCCAGCGGGTTCACAGGAAAACAGACGCGAAGGGCAGGCGCCGCTGCAGGCAGGGATGCGCCCGGCTCGGCCGCGACCCGGGGCTGCGGGGCCGGCGCGGGGACCCAGCCGCGCGCCTCCCCAGGGCGGCCCCGCGCGCCCCGCGGCCCGAGCCGACCCGAAGGCGGGAGGACGGGGGGCTCGGCAGGGGCGCCGGCGGGAGTCGGCCACGTCGGGCGGGCCACCTGGGAGCCGCAGCGCGGCGCCGGCCACCAGGACGCCGCCGGCCGGGCCGCGGGGCCGCCGCGCTTACCGGCTCCGGAGAGGGCTCGCCGAGCGGGCGGGCGGGCGCGGCGCCGCCTCCGCAGCCTCCCGTGCGCGCCTCCGCCGCCGCTCCGAGGCCGGGCTCCGCCTCGCACCAGCCGGGGCCGCGGGGCGCGGAGCAGACGAGGCGCCCGCAGCCGGCTCGGCTCTGCGCAGCGGCGCGGCCCCTCCCCCTCCCCCTCCCGGCCGCGCGCCCCGCGCCTCCCGGGCCCGCTCCGCCTCCGGGCGCAGGGCGCCGCCCGCTCTCGGGATGCTGCTCCGCGGCGGGCGCGGGGCGCGCCTACGCGGGCGAGCGG
>PVKN010021507.1:0-15511 GCA_004027915.1 Capromys pilorides
CGCTAGCCATTCATGAAATGCAAATCAAAACAACACTTAGATACCAACTCACCCCAGAAAGAATAGCTATCATAAAGAAATCAACCAACAACAAATGTTGGAGAGGCTGTGGGGAAAAAGGTACACTTCTCCACTGCTGGTGGGAATGCAGACTGGTGCAACCATTATGGAAAGCAGTGTTAAAAAACTAGAACTGGAAATCCCATTCAATATAGCTATCCCCTTACTGGGAATTGTCCCAGAAGAACTGAAGACATCATATCATAGTGACATCTGTGCACCTGTGTTCATAGCAGCATAATTTGTGATAGCCAGATCTTGTAAACAACCAAAATGCCCATCATCTGAAGAATGGCTAAAAAAGATGTGGTATTTTCATAAAATGGAATATTACTCAGCTATAAGGAATGATAAACTAGAAGACTTCATATATAAATGGATGTATTTTGAACATATACTCATAAGTGAAATAAACCGGACCTACATATGCAAATATTGTATAGTCTCCCTAGTGTAAGAACTTAAAAGAAATAAAAATGGAAAGGCATCAACAGCTGAATGGAAACCAAGGACTTAAGCGTTAAACAACGAAGTGACTGCAAACAGAAAACATAGGAAACGTGGCAGGAGCAAAACCATGCACTTATATACAGGATGTACTAGATAATGGTCCTAAGAACCACCAAAACATTTTTCACACTGAGGATAGCAGTGGGTAACACTAAAATCATGATTGGAATGCCTGTTATTCTTGTCTTTTAGATTTGTGCTGCTTCTATGTAATTTCAATTACTGCTATACTCTCTCTCAAATAAGTGATTTGTTTACAAGAAAACAAAAAGGGTATTAAATGAGAGTAAGAGACTAGGAGAAATGCTGTAGGTTCTACCGGCTACAATTCTATATATACTTAGATTTCTAAATGTCTGTGTAAAAATGTGTAGCTGCTATTATCACATTGGATAGGGATTAGAATACCAATGATTGATGGAAAATATCGATTCCAAGTTGTGTGAGATGTTTGATATTCAAAAAGACAGTGATGTAAAGCTCAAGTACCTATGTTATAGAGTAATAGCATCATGAAGCTTCTCTTCTGGAGGGTTAAGAATGTAAGTTTACAGACCACAACTTAGTAAAAAAGAAGGGCTACAAGGATTGCCAATATTTTGGCCCTAGCCCTTCAAGGTCAGTGAGGACTCAGGACATAAGAGAACTTGTGCTGTAACATCCTAAAACTCAGTGGTTTCCCAAATTTTCTGTTCAAGGAGATTATGGGACCACAGAGGAAAGAGATAGATGATGTATTAATTATTGGGAATGTACCACTATCGTGTTTTTGAAATAAAAATAAAAAAATTAAAGAAAAAAGAAACTCCAGGAGGGTGGCTTTCACATTATTCCACCTCTTTACCCTATGTTTTGCCTTTGGTAAGCTGGAAGTCCAGGGTTACATCTTGCTTAGGTGTATTCTCATTTTTCTCTTTTTTAGTTTAATCTCAAGGTTGACACTGGCAAGTTGTTTGTGGTAGGCAGCTTTATTGCTAGTATTTAGAACTATTTCTCAGAGTTATATTCTAGGTATAGCTGGCTTTTGGGCTTTGATTCTGTTGCAAGATTGTACATCCTCTATTTATTGGGGATGAGACATTGCTGCCTATTTGGCCTAGCCCCTGCTTCTTTGACATGGGCATAGAGAATTTGTTATGACCCGTAGGCAATCTCAGTCTTGTCATACCATGAAGAACAATTAATCGGAACAATTATGGCACCTTGGCTAAAGTAATCCAATCAATAATAACAATAGCAAAAAGCACAGTCTAGAGAATAACAACTGTGGTTAAAAAATGACAACTGTGGTAGCCGGGCATGGTGGCGCATACCTGTAATCCTAGCACTTGGGAGGCTGAGGCAGGAGGATCAGTGTGAGTTCGAGACCAGCCTGGGCCACAAAAGTGAGCTGAAGGCCAGCCTGAACTGCATAGCAAGACCCTGTCTCAAAAAGACAAAAAAAAAAAAAAGACAACTGTGGTAAATATTAATCTGCCACCTTTAAATATATATAAGTTGGATTTGCAGTTACATAATAAAATGTAAAAGAAAATTATATATCTCAGTATGGAGATTTTACCCTCAAGGGAGAAAACTTAAAGGTGGGTAAGGGAAAAAACAGAGGCATTGAGATAAAAGAAGAGATCAGAAACAGCTGGAGGACAAAGCTAGATTATGAAAACTCTGGGAAACTGGTAAAGAAAACGAGAGGGAAAGAGAGAAGGAGGAAATGAAAACAAGAAAAGAACAGCAAAAAACCAAACAAAAAACAATATTCACACTTACATAAAAATAAGAAAAATTGAGCCAGACAAATAGCTCAGCCGACTAAAGTGCCTGGTTAGGCAGAGCACAGTGGCTGGGGTTCACTCCACGGCATCACAAGGCATGGCCACCCTGCCCCCAGGGCGCACTGAGACAGGGACTGAGACTGGACATGGTGATGTGTGTCTCTAATCTCAGCTCTTGGGAGGTTGAAAACAAGAGGATCACTACAAGTCTGATCTACATAATGAGACCCTACAGACCCTATACTAAGTGTGTGTGTGGATAGACAGACAGACAGACAGACAGACAGATAAAACAAAAATAAAAACAAAGAGAAGAACATAAAAAAGAGGAAAAAAAATTCAAAAAAAAAAGACCGAAACAAAATGTCAACATTTTCATGGATCTGAGGACTGTTACCGGTGGAAAGCAGCTGTGTGTGGCATGCTCCTGCCATCCTCTATACTGAGAAGCTAGAACAGGAGGACTGCCATGAGCTCCAGGCCAGCTTGGGCTACACTGTGAGTTCAAGGTTAGCCTGTGCAACACAGTAAGACCCTCCCTCAAAAAGAGAGAGAAAGGAAAATTACAGCTAGAAGGATTTTAGAAGCGTTTTAGGGATACTCCACAGAAACTTTCTATTCAAAATCATTTTTTTTAACTATGACAATGATAAAAACATGATTAGTTACAACTTTCTGCCTCCATCATAGATGCTGCCAATAACAACTAGCTAATGTTGCTTCAGGTAAAAACTCTTAGTTAAACATTAAGATTCAGTGTCCAGCACTTTTCCAGTTAACTTAAGTCAGAAATGACAGAGGACCTGAATAATGGAGGCTATGACATTATGTCTGAGGTCCTTAGGACAAGTTAAGAGAGAAGACTCCAAGTCACCTGTGCACGTGCTGATGCTCTCACTGGGCTGGTGGACCTGACAGGAAAGGAGAGGGAATCAGGACAAATCAGTAACCTCAACGAATGTAAGTCTAAGAATAAGTAATGTGCATTCTTCAAGAGCACTATCCAAAAACAACTGCCCTGTAAAAGTTTCTCATCAAGAGAGAAAAAAATTGATAAACTATCAGAATATTTTTTCAAGGTTGCTCAATAAATTTCATGCAATAGAATAACAGAGTAAGGCCAAGGAGATAGCTCAGTGGCAGAAGTGCCTGCCTGTCAAGTGCAAGATCCCGAGTTCAATCCCCAGTATCGGAGGAAAAATCACCTAGAATAACCGAATGATGAGATCCCTTCACAATGTCAATGCAACACATTCAAAGTCACCCCAGCAAAGTACCTCCTATATTCACAAACTGTAAATGCATCCACTTACATTACAAGGTCATTCTTCACAATTTTTCCCTGATCTCCCACACCTGACAGGTCACAAGCTATCTATTCACGTTTCTAAATAAACTACTGCCACTCAGTACTAACTTCTCTAGTGGCAGCCACGTTCCTTGATGCATAACCTCACCTTTGGTCTCTGTACCTCCAGCATGTTTTCTTTTAATTCTTTACCTAGTGTATGAGAATTAATTTTCCAAAATATCTCTTATCCTTCCTTAAAATTTTCATATTCTCAGGATAAAACATAAAAACTTCCAGGCTGGGAGACAGCTCGGAAGTCTTAGTGCCTGCCTGGCAAGCGCAAGGACCTGAGAGTTCAATCCCCATTACACACACACACACACGCACGCACGCGCGCGCGCACACACACATACACACACAAGAAAGAGAAATGTTCTCTTAAAAATGAAAAAATTATCTCTAAGATAAAAATACAATGCTAAAAAGACATTATAGTTACACTAGTGCAACCAATTAACAACGCCATCATCTCTCATGGTTATGCAATTTTCCCTCCTGTGGCAAAGACGGTAATTCACTCATTCAGCAAACATCCTGATGGCAGCACACTTTGGCTAAAGCTCTCACACTATACACTGGACCTCTGTGAATATATCTGCTAGTTTGCATCCTTTGGTTTACATCTCCCCTTTTGCTCCCTGCTCAGTCTGCCCCAGATAATCCATCTTTTATGATAGCCCATCTTTTATTTTCTGTTACATCCTACACATAAGTAAGACTGAGCAGGATTTTCTTGCGTCTGACTTGCGTCTGGCATGCTATTTTGTCCACGTTGCGCCAAATGACAAGATCTCCTCTTTTAAGGCTCGATAATATTTTAATACATCTGTGTATCACTTTCTTTACTCATCTCTTCACTGGACATCTAGCTGTTTCTATACCTTGAAGATTATAAAGAATAGTGAGAACATGACAGTGTCATTACCTTTACGAAGTGATTTTATTTCTTCTGGGATTAGGAAGAGGGATTGCTGGGTCATATTGAAACTGCATTTTCAGCTTATTTAGGAACCTCCGTGCTGTTTTCCATAATAACTGCACAAATTTTCCTTTGCTCTCATTTTTTTAATCTGGCTAACTTCTATTTATTACTTCCTGGAGGATCACTGAATGACAAAAGGCAGTTTTGGGGCTCATCAGCCCCCCAAGAAGGATTCCTCCTGTGTTTCCAGGGTACCACAGGGACATGGTATCAGACTAAGCTAGGAATCAGGGTCAGTGGGTTCACTTCTGAACTGTTGGCACATTATCTGGCACATCATGGTGCCCATGGATAAGACGAACTGAGCTCGTTGCCCCAATGCATAGCAAGGGTTACAGCCTGTAACACAGTCTCTGCTTTAGCTTGCCTCACCTTTACTTCTCAAGACTTCCAGATACTGCAGGCAGTGACTCAGTATCCACACGGACACTGCGCTGTTCCTAGTCTGTAATTAAGTCGTGCGAAATATGCACTTTAGATCACTACTTCTCAAGCTCAATATACTTTACAAGTCCCTGGAGAACTTGCTAAAACAGATTTCCAGGTCTCAACCAGAGTCTTCTTTTTAGGGCTGGGGAACAAACCTAGGCTCTTGTACATGGTAGGCAAGTGCTCTACCAGTGAGCTAAGTTGCTGAGAATTAACGATAGGCCTAGCATAGGTCCCAAAACTTGTGTTTCTAAAAAACTCAAGACAAAATGTTTACCTACCAGCCACATAAAAGAGTAGAGTTTTAAACAAAATTCATTTATATGAGGTCAACTGGAGATGTTAACTTTATTTATTCAGTCATGTTGATTATATTTGATTCCCAACTACTATCTAGATTTATGAACTAACCAAACTAAGATGATATGCTCTTATGTTCAGTGATAACAATGAGGTTAAACAGTACAGCTGTTATAGACATTTTTAAGGAGGATAGCATACAGTACAAATAAAGTAATCAGCTACTGTCAGCAATTAGACACTCCCTGACTGGTAGAAGTAACTGTAAATACTAATGAACAGAGGCAAAATTATCTCTTCTCCTTAAAATGCCAAGTATTTAATGTTTCCCTTACCCAATACTATTTAGTTTTCTAATAACTAGTGTAACAACTGACACAGGAACCTAAAACGACTGGATGTGAGCTGTATGGAAACAGGAGAGCCAGAATGTCAAGGCCTTGGGCCCCATGGGATCTCCTAATTGTACAGGGAAATGAATCTTGCTAACAAATTGATCTGGAAGGCATCTCCCTTAACTATGTGGTCAGCCTCTCTGCTAATGGGCAAACTGACTGCATGTATCTTATGGGGCAGTGCAGGGGAGGTCACAACCATTCACACAATATTCTCACTTAAAATATTTAATAGAAAATTTAATCATGAGGCAATCAGGCAAATCCAACTTGTGGGAAATTGTGTGAGTTTTCAGTTATACCACGAAAGGAGAAAAGGAAGTAAAGAGGACGTTCTGCATTAAAGACAGACTAAACAGCCACAACACAGATGCTCTGTGTGCTTTAGAAAAAAAAAGCCTGGCACGGCAGAGCACCAGTTTTACTCCAGCACTGGGGAGGCTGAGGCAGAGCAATCATGAGTTCAAGGCCAGCATGGGCTAGCGCATGTCTTAAAAAGATCAAAAACCAAAATGACTCAGCCCACACCAAACCCCACATGGCTTTAAACACCATTTTGAAGACAGCTTGTTATTTAAGTCCAAACACATCTGGTGTAACGACGTATGACAAAGTCTTCAGGTATAAAACAGTATCGTCATTAGACACCGACCCTTCTTTGTACATACGAACATGCTACAGTACTCAGGAGGAACACTGTCTGCAACTTACACTAAAATGATGCAGAAATATAAACAATATGGAGCCAAATGTTCAAGACAGATGAATCCAGTAGACATGTTCAATGACTAATTGAAGCAAGCATGAACTTTTCTATAGGTGTGAAAAAAAGTTTTGTTTGTTTTGTGAGACAGGGTTTCAACCAAGTAGCCCAGGCCAACCTCTAACTTACAGCAATCCTCCTGCCTCAGCCTCCCAAGTGCTGGAATTATAGGCATGTGCCACCATATCTGGCTAGGTGTGAAAATTTTCAGAGTATCAAGTTATAAGATGTAAGTTTAATTGACTCAAAAACAAAGTTAACCACATCCTCTTAAGCTGTCACTCATCACTCTCGCACAACAGTCAAAGAACTTCACACAGCACTGGAAGCCACAGCTTTCCTTTCGTGTCTCTGTACCTCGTTTACCAAGCGATGATCCAGCAAACAAACAGCCAGTGGATGTCTCCGCAATAATACTATTAAGAAAAGAAAAAAAAATTATTACCTTTGCTTTATCATAAAATGACAGATACCACACGAGAGCAGCAACTATGAACGGCGCAAGCGCATCTGAGCAGTACACGCCCCTGGAGGATCCGCCCACGCAGGGTGCTCCGGGTACATCCGACCGCGCCTGCTGCGCCCACTCAGAGCGTGCTGTGAAAGGCCTTGGGTCCTGCGGTGCCAGGTGAGGTCACGCCTGAAGGCTCCACGAGCGGGTCTGTGGAAAGAGCTGCACACTGGGGCTCTGCCCTGGAGGGACGGGCCCCTCCCTCTGTCCCTTCTCTCTGCGTCCTGTCTGCCATGAGGTGAGCAGCTTTTGTCGCCATGCCCTTCCCTCAAGGCTTCCTGCCTTGGAGTCAGGAGACCACAGACTTAAACCCCCACACCGCGAGTCAAACTCCACCTTTCTTCCTTTATGGATGTCAGGTTACTGTCCCAGGACAGGAAAGCCCAGTACTACAGAGTCATATGATTACCATTCTCCATCAGCCGGAACTTGAGGCCATTAGTATCCTTTAGCACTTAATGGAGGAGCTGTACCAGCTGTCACCCGCCTACAGGTAAAGGAGCCGCCGCCTTCCCACCCCAAGGCTGCACCATCAGGACCAAGTGGGCCCACTTCACGGACATGCAGTCCTATGAATTTCCTCTGATTATCTCATACACAAAGGTCTTCATGCAGGGACTGTGGTTCCAAACTATAGTTTTTACATGGTATTCTTAAAGTTAGGGCAGGCATTTAGTTTAAACCCTATAGTGGGATCTCTAAGTAAGGTTTGAAATTTGAATATCCACAAAGAACATGGTACTTCCAGACTTCCAAAAATATAAGGAATTTTTATGACACTTAAATCCATTTAATCCTGATTGGATTTGTGGAAGTTACATTTCTTTTTCTAAAGAGACCTTTACTATATTATTTGTTTATTTATTTGTTCTTGTCTTTTTGAGACAGGGTCTCTCTATGCAATTCAGCTGGCCTTGAGCTCACTTTTTGTAACCCAGGCTGGTCTTGAACTCACACTGATCCTCCTGTCTCAGTCTCCCAAGTACTGGGATTACAGAAGTGCACCACCACAGCCCGGTTAATTATTTATGAATTAAATTTACATTTGAGGGCCAGTGAGATGGTTCAGTGGTCTAAAGCGCCTGCGTAGGAAGGCTCAGGCAACTGCAGGGACTGCGGTTCGATCCCCGGCACCACATGCTGCGCCAGCGCCACCACCAGGGCAGGCTGAGCCAGCCACAAAATAAATAAATAAAGAAACAAACAAACACAACAAGCAAATAAATAAATAAATAAATAAAATTTAAAAAAAATAAAAAAATAAAAAATTTTACATTTGAGATATTTTAAGCAACTGAAAATATTTCTTTGAGGATCATTGTCAAAGTCCAACTTGTGAGTAGCTTAAAAACTTCACTATTATAAGTGTACATCTGCAATCCCTGCACTTGGGAGGCTGAGGCAGGAGGATCACTGCAAGTTCAAAGCTAGCCTGTGATATGTAATGAGTTCAAGGCTAGCCTGGACTACCTAGCAAAATCCTGTTCCAATAAATAAAGAAATTAATTAATTATGTCCTTTATTACTTAGGGAAATTGGTTCCAAAATCCAAGCAAATTCAAGTCCTTTACATAAAATGCCCTAGTGTTTAAAATGCACACACCCTCCTGTATACTTTATCACCCTTACATTACTTATAATGCCTAGCACGATGTGTAAGACATGTGAAGACCTGCTATACTGTACTATCCACAAAACCACAAGGAAAAACAAGCTTGTCATATGTAGTACAGAAATAACTTCACTTCTTCAGTATTTCAGGTCTGCAGTTGTTTGAATCCAAAGAGGCCAAACTCGTGAATATACAGGGCTGGCTGTATAACCTTACAAAGTAATAAAGAACCTTACAAAGTAACAGAAGGCAAACAATCCTCAGAAAGTTAGAATTATTATCTTAATTCTTCATACTGTTATTTTAAGTTGAAATACCCTTAAAGATATAACCTCCTAAAACTATAAATTTAACAAAACTTTGGGTAGAATAATTATTATGACTTGACTTATAAATGCCCCCAAAGGCCCATGTGTGGACGCGGGTGGGGCCCAGTGAAGTGGGGTCCCCAGCCTCTCCTCTCCCCTGCTTCCCTGTCGCTGAGTGAGCAGCTGTGCTTCACCAACGCTCCCTGCTGTGCTATCAGCCCAAGAATGAAGAAAGCAAGCGCTCTGCGAGGTCTCTGAAACCCTAAGCTGAAGCGCATGCTTCCTCCTGTTAAGTTGTTTATCTTAAAAGTATTCTGTGGCAGAGACGACAGCTGACGAATAATCACTTCAGGGCTCTCATCCAAAGCCTAAACCTGCGCATTTCCTCACATTATTCCATTTCCGTTGCCAAACGCTTGGTCCTTGGGCTCCTGAACAGGCTGAATGTTCACGTACAGGTCCCTGATCTCCTTTCGGATGCATCGTACAGCTGCGGCGGCCATATCTTTTGCTACCTATTTCGACAAGACACAATGGGAACAATATACTAGTTATTATTTGGACAAATGTTTGAAAACTTAAAGACATGAAATAATTAACTTTATACTTACTGTTTAAAATTTAATTTCCAAGAGTATTAAATTTGTAAAAATTATTATGAAAAAATCAATTAAAAAAAGATAAGCTAACTACCAGTTTCAGATGACATAATACTTATCAAGATAAGCACACACTTTCAGGAACATTTAGGCAACTTACTTTAAATGGCAAAACACCTGCGACGAACGCTCTTCCATATATCTTAGTCACAGAGCCACGATCAGTTAAATTTATTGGGTTCAACTGTTTAACTGGTGACATTCGAATGATCACTTCGCCGCCCCCTTTTGGGTAATAGCCCCTATGAAAAACATAACAAATATCCTCATAAGCCAACTGCGCTTCAAAAATGAAGCTCGATATTACACTGAAATAATGTGGCTGAGGGCCAGGGATATAGCTCAGCAGCACAGCTCCTGCCTGGCAAGGGCAAGTTCCTGACTTCTATTCCTGGTATCATAAAAATAAAAAGTAAAACAATGTGACTAATATTGAGACAGGAAACTTACGGAAGTTGCAAATAACATTTTAAGTCTGGGCTGTCCAGGACAGTGGCCTCCAGCTACATGTGGCTACTAAGTTAAAGTCTGTGGCTAAGGGTGCAGCTCACCAGTACAGTGCATCCTTCACACATGTGAAGCCCCAAATTCCATCTCTAGCACCAAGACAAACGTGGAGACACTTGCTGGTGCCCTACTTGAGAGGCTGAGGCAAGAGAATCCCTTAAACCCTGAGGCTGAAGGCCCACCTAGGTGACATAGCAAGACAGCCTCCTCAGAACTAAACAAAGACCCCGTTTTTTTGGAAACCAATGCACCTGTTACATTAGCCACATTTCAAGTGCTCAACAGTCACATTTGGCTGATGACTATCCCACTGGACAGCAGAAAGAAAAGCCATGCTCCTCAGTGCAAAAACTTCTACTTGACAGTGGTGTTTTAGAACATGTTTACATTCCTTCACCTGGAACTGTTTTCTTTCTGCTATTTTCCAGGGCCCAAGCCAAGATCTGGCAATGGTAGAATGGTGAATATTAAAGCAACTGAACACTAATAAAACTTTCATTGAAATACTTAAGTGTCATTTTTCCTATTACAGATGCTAAAATGACAGGCCTCTACCCTGAAGGTGTTCTCCACCTAGCAGGAAGATGGTTCCACAGTCTACTAGAAGACAAGGCAGGCTGTGATGGGGAATAATAGAAGTGCAAATATGAATTCCAATGAAGGCAGCACATTCATGGGCAGTTCACAGAAGAAATTGTAATTTTTATTAAAAAGAAAACACTTGCAATATTGAGGTGAGGAGGGAAGAATAAAATGTTCAAAGAGGTGAAATGCAAGGCACAAAGTATGCACAAAGAGCAGCAGGCAACCACACAGTTAGAATGCACAACAAACTGAGAAGAGGGTCAGGAAGGAGCTAGGATGATCAACTAAGGCAGAACTGCAGAGCACAGGAACACCTCGCCAAGAAATTAACCTTGTCAGTGTATAACGGAGGGGAGCCCTTAAAGAGAAATACCCTGAACGATGTGCTTCTTAGAAAAATAACTATGATCACACTGTGGAGGACATCCTTACAACCCCACGATGCGTGTCTACACAGTAGATAATCTGACGTGTGGGAAGGGACCTCCAGGAGGAAGTTCCCTTGAGAGTATTTCTCCCAAGAAATGAGTGTCATATGCGGCTGATCCTAAGCCTTCACACCCCCACAGGTTACTGCTCTTTAGCAAGAAAATACAATTACCTCCTGTGAGAAGTGTAAAGCGCACTACATTAAGTATGTAATTCTAAAGTCAAGCTTCTCCACTATGTTTAAAAGTTCAAGTGATGGATAAAAACGACAAGAAATAACTTACCTCATTTTAATGTCACAATTAAAATTGAAACCAAATTTTTCGACAATTGGCTTGAAGACCTGAAAAATCAATTGTTACTTTAGCCATCAATATTCACTATTTCAACAAATACAGTTTATTAAGTGAAAAGTGCTCTGTACTAAGGTGCTTCAGGTAAGTAGGTCATCAAGGACATGTAAGCTACATCTATTTCTCAAATGAAAAAACCAGTATGTGGCCAAATCTAAAAGTTTAACATTTAGTTAATTATGGTTATTCAATCTTAAAAAAAAAAAATTAGGATACTTGATTCCAGTGGTTGTTTGATTCCTGAGGCCAATATATCCTGAGCCTTCTCAATATATTACACATGAAAAGCAAGTAAGGGGTATTCACGAACAGCATTACACTTTGTTTTCTCAGTTTGTAAAAACAGTTGGTATCTCATTATATACAATATAGTATCCTTGGTTTTTTTTATCTAGTATTATAAACCCAAGCAGCTTTCTAACATCATAAAATTCTATTTAACTGATTACATGGCAACAAGGCATAATTTAACCTTTCTCCAAGTTAAATAATGATAAAAATTGTATAATGGTAATTATAATTGATATAATGTCCTGCTCAAATACATCTCTTTTTATTTTTGAGAACTTAAAATGAACCTTTATTGGGGCCGGTGAGATGGTTCAGTGGTCTAAAGCGCCTGCTTAGGAAAGCTCAGGCAACTGCAGGGACTGCGGTTCGATCCCCGGCACCACATGCTGTGCCAGCCCCACCACCAGGGCAGGCTGAGCCAGCCGTAAAATAAATAATAAATAAAGAAACAAACAAGCAAACAAATAAAAAATAAAAATAATAAAATAAAATGAACCTTTATTACTGAGCTCAGGGCCGCCAGTGGTTTCTCAGGCAGAAGACTGATCGACCCCTACTCACCCCTACTTGGAAAGCAAGGAGGTTGTAAAAGGAAAGTCACATGACTAAGGGGTCTTTCACAGTTAAAGACATGCACAACTGGGCTGTGTGGGAGTTGGTTGAGCAAGCTGTTTCACAAGGTACATCTTAAGCTAAGTATGTGTATAGGACTTAGATTAGGGAGTAGAGGGAGACTCTTAGACTCAGTTCTTACTAATCAGCCTTGAAAAGAGGGTGAGAATACATTCTTTAGAGCAGATAACAGAAAGCATGAGGGAACCTAATAGCTTTCCATAGTTTCAGCTCAATATTCAGTTGACCCTTTACATTCCCCACTGGCTCTATCCAGGAATCAAATCATTGAGTATTAAAAACCTCATAACTAAAATTGTCCAGGAGGTGTGAGGGGCTCCTAGTTAGACCTCAACACCATCAGCTTGATAATCTGGGTCCTTTGTTGTCAAATACATTTTTGAACATTTACCCTTTGCTTCATTTGGCAATATTTAATTAGGATAGTTTCCTTGAAGTTGGACTTCTAGGTAAAGAAGGAATAACTTTTATTATGCATTCTATCACACTGACTTTAAAAAAGACTGTACCGTAAATTATAAGTACAATCTAAGGCACCTTTTTGAGCTCTATTAGAGATTTACTTGATTCTGACTGGGCTATTTCTCATGTATGCAATAGGTATGCGGATTACTGAACTTTTGTGTTAAAAAAAAAGTAGTACAGCTCAGTGTTAGAGCACTTGCCTAGCATACATGAACATCAGAGAAAGCAAGAATAGAAAAAAAAATTTTTTAAAGCCTGAGGAGCTGGACATAGTAGTGCACTGTTATAATCCCAGCACCAGAGAGGCAGAAGACTAAGGCAGGATAAATAGGAGTTCAAGGCCAAACTGGGCTACAGAGAGAGACACTGCCAAAAAAAAAAAAAGAAAAAAGAAAAGAGGCCCAGAGGATATCCAGTGCTAGGTAGGGTGCAGAACATCTGGAACTGCCATGACATGCAGATGAAAATACAAATCATACATGGGTACCAGTTTTTTATAAATTAGGCATCCACACATCATAACAACCCAGCAAATTCACTCCTATTTGCCCAAAAGAAATGAAAATTATGTTCAAACAAAAACCTGCACATAAATCATAGTAAAGGGAAAAAAAAATGGTAGCAGGGATTTTATTCATAATTGCCAAAAACTGAAAGCAACTCAAAGCTCTTCAACAATTGAATGAATAAACTGGTACATTCATAAAATAAAGTTGGTACAAGCAACAGTATGAGTCTCAAACTTACTGTGGTAAGTATGAAGACAAGGTTCAAATGTGTAATATTCCTTCACATGACATTCTAAAAATATTTATAATAAAGACCACTATAGTATGACAGCAAACAGATTAGTGGGCTAGAGGTCAGGATTAACTAAAATGGACTAAGGAAATATTTTAGAGTAATGAAACTATTCGTCTTTTTTAAAAAAATATATTTGCTACAAGGTTTTCAGCCTCCCTTGCGCTGGAATTATAGGCGTGTGCCACCGTGCCCAGGAGTCACATCGTAACACTGGCTAGCTGCTGGTACATACATGTATATATCTGTCCAAAAATCAAGAAACTATAGTACACTAAAAAGGGAAAACTAATCGTAAGGAATTATGCCATAGAGGCTGGAGTGCAACTCAGTACTTATTGAGCAGACACAAGGCTCTAAGTTTGATTCTCAGTATAGCATTACAAGGAAAAAACAACAACAAAAATAACACATCACAATAAATCTTGAAGAGAAAACAGTAACATAGTCTCAGGATCCCTTATGTGAAATCCCAAAAATGTTCGGGATCAGAAGTGTTTTAAGTTTCAGACTTTTTCAAATTTCACAATATCTGCATTTACACAATCAGGTATCTTAGGGATAGGATTCAAATCTAAACACAAAATCCCTTTTTGCGCCAGACACCTTGCACATATAACCTTAAGGCAGTTTCACACAGTACTTGATATCCACGCTGTGCTTGGCTTGCAAGCCACCACATGATATGGGGGGGGCGGGGGGGGGGGTGTCTCCTTGTGTCATCACCACACTGTACAAGTTTCAGATGTGGAAACAAGTTTGAGCACTCCAGTACTGAATTTTAAAAATTAAAAAAAAAAAAAAAAAAAAAACCTGAGGAACAATGCATGGTGGTATACCACCATAATCCAGCACTCAAGAAGTGGGAGACCAAGACAAGAGGACCACAAGTTTGAGGCCAGCCTGGACTACATGAAGAGATCCTGTCTCAAAAAACCAAGCCAAAACAAAAATAACAACAAAAACCTGAGGATATTTTAACATTTAAAAAATGTTTCCTTCCAAATACTTCCTGTACTTATAAAATAATACATATAATAACTGATAAACAACTTACTTAATTGCACCTTAGAATTTTAAAAAATTCACTATGAACAATAAGATATAACATGGGGCTGGGGAGATAGCTCCATGGCACAAATGCCTGCCTGGCAAGTGCAAGGTCATGTGTTCGAACCCCAGTCCTGCCAAAAAAAATTAATAATAATAAGATATAACACAAAATGATACAGAAATAAACAGAAATGTACACAAAAATACTGAAGATACATTTAACTAGAGAACAGAGTCACAGAGGAGCATGAGCCCCTCCTAGGCGCTTACCATCACCGTGTAGTCTATCTGAGGTGCCATCTCGGCGTTCGTCCCACCTTTCAAACGAAGTTCTGATGGAGCAGCAGCAAAGAGAACACAGGGCATTGAGACCTGCATCAAGAGGCACACACTCCTGAGGAGAAGGCAGAACAGGCTTAGCTGCACTATCTCTTCAAGAATCTATTTGTAAATTACTTGCACTATTAGTAAATAGTACAAAATCTGTACTATTTATTGTGCTCCAGAGTCTGAATGGTAAAATCCTCAATATCGTAAGAAAACATTTCAGAATAAAACAATTTCTGCTAACCTAACCAGGCTGGGAGGATGACACTCAGTGACAGAGCATTTGCCTATTATGCTTAAGGACCTAATTTGGTGCCTAACACCACACACACACACACACACACACACACACACGCACACCAAGTAAAAGAAAAGGTTAAGGGCCAGCGAGATGGCTCAGCGGTCTAAAGCACCT
>PVKN010021508.1:0-15507 GCA_004027915.1 Capromys pilorides
TGTGTGTGTGTGTGTGTGTGTGTGTGTGTGTGTGTGAGAGAGAGAGAGAGAGAGAGAGAGAGAGAGAGAGACAGAGAGATTTTCAGATGTTCTCTGGTGTTTCTTTAATGGCAGGAAGCTTAGAGTTTCCTCAGACCTCTCTTTAGAGCCATCTGTTCTCTTGCCCCGCTGTTACTGCCCCAAGACAGCAGAGTACATGGGACTGAGGAACTCTCGATACAAGTGACATCTGGTTTTGATGTCCACATTGCCCTGCAGTATCCATGATCAATTTTCCTAGATCTTATGCTGGACAAAGGGGAAGGAAAAAGGAAAGGTCTTAGAATCACTGCACCTGGCCAACCATCCTGACCTCTACTCAGGTGTCCTTATTCTCCTCTGTTCTAGTGAAATCTGTTTAGTCCCAGCTCTTTAGTCAGCTGCATTCTTCCCAGCTATTTATTTACTGCATAAACTTTGGCTTTTGTTACCTCTTCCAGTGTCCTATGCTTCAAAATGGGAAAGCTGAGCATTGATTCTTTTGTATACGCTTCTCTTCCTTGGAGTGGTAAGTGTGGCTTTCCCAGCTGCTGCCTGGAATGAGAAAGAAGGTCACAAGGGGAATGGCAATTACTACAAATGGAAACACATAAATTATTATCAAGATAGTATCGGCCCTACAACATATGAGTTCTTAATGAATGTTTTTTTAAGAAGGCATCAGGTTTGCCCTTCCACAGTAAATTTAAATTTAGCCTGCTGGTATATATGCTTTTAGTTCTGTGATAGTCAATCCATTAGGGTCCATCACATGCACTCATCTATATAGCCACCAACATTCTTATTTTTTTAACTTGTATCTTCCCTTATAAAGATGAGTTGCATTTAACATAGCTTAAATGATGGCAAACTAGAATTCTCTTGCTTTTAAATTTTTCAGTTTGTATCCTTCTAAGTTAAAATGTACATGTTTAACAGATACAAACCTAAAACCATGACAAATTTTCATATTTGTAAATTCTATGCTGTTTACAAAAGGGTTTTGCATGCATTATTGTTCTTTGTTCACCCACAGAATATAGATTTTAGTGGTGCTGCACAAGCTTTTGCATGAAAAAAACCCATATTTCCAGAAGCAATAGTGCACTAGCTTTTTGTCTTTCAATGATGAAAACAGAAGCATTAGGTAACTTCCAAGCTCACTCATTTTCCATGGATTAGGTTCACTAGCAAACTTCCAAGCCTTTGCTGCTTATGGATGCCAAAGCCACAGTAGAGGCTGACGCTTACCCCAGTATGCCAGGAGATGCAGAAGAGATCAGCTAACTTTTGCTTGTCTCTGCTTTCACAAAAACAGCATTAGGCCCTGGCATCACGTCAAGGATGCTCTGAAAATGCTTAAAGCCAATTGAACTACAAGAGTTGTTCAAAGGATATAAAGGCTCTACTTTCCAACTGTATGGCCACATCCTGATGTGAAGGATGCCTAGAGAGAATCCTGTGTTTAGCTTGGCTGTGCAAGATCATCCGCGATTATTCCAAATGCTAGAAAGTGGCTATGGTACACTTTCACAATCATCCTTCTCTATAACCTACAGGTGTTCTGGAGGTGACCTAGCTTAGAACATGTAAAAGATAAGCACGTGCTTCTAAGTAAAACATATTTTTATTATCAGATGGTCAGGCTGACTGTGACATTGTTCAGGCCAGCTGAAAACTGCTTTAGGAGAAATGGCTTAAAACTCTATCCTTGGAAGAGCTTGAACTACATCTCAAAATGCCATGTTGCCACTAGGCTTTATGTCACACACATAAAATACAACAAATAAGAAACTGTATTAACAAAGAATTTGAAAGTCATTGACTTTGCTTATTAACATAGATCAAGCAAGAAGAAAGGTAAGAAGTGCTAGATGTCATGTGACAGGAGAAACACTATCCCAAATATTTTAGCCAGTAGCTCTTTAGTTTAATACTCTTCAGATGAATACATATACTGGAAACGTAACATATTGCAGAGCATTCCAGAAATATAACTAAAATCTCTTATTTGCCTAAAAATACTTGTTTTGAATGTTATCAATACATAATTAACAGATACTTACAATATGATAAATGTATGTAACTCTAATAATCTTTTCTTTCATAAATAAATAAGATTCTCTAGACTTTGTGAGCTACCTAAAGTAATGTTCTGAAAGATTTCAGAAAGACTCCACAATGATGAGACAACTGAAACCTGGAGACAAATACTTAAGTGTTACCAAAAACCTCACAAAATCGATAATCTTTTTTTTTTTTTTTAATCTATTTAGTACAGGGCCCATAGTGTTTCACTACACAGATGGTCTCATAGTGATTCTACTGTTTTCAGTCTCCCAAGTGCTGGAATTATAGGCATAGGCCCCCACGTCCAGTCTCAATCTCCATCTCAGTGCGCCCCAGGGGTAGGGCCAGTATCTCACACTAGGAATTGAACCCAGTCCCTGCACCTACCTAGCCAGGCACTTTAGTCCACTGAGCTACCTGGCCAGCCTTTTCTTTATAGATAGGGTGTCACTATGTAGCCCAGACAAGCCCCAAACTTGTGACAATCCTCCTACTTCAACCTCCCAGGTGCCAGGACAACAGGTATATGTCATCATGCCTGTTTTAATCTCTGCTTTGCAAGTAACAAAACAAAAGGACTTTGAGAATTCTAGATTTGAAATCACTCAAACATAAGACAGATTATGGCTTGCCAGGTCTGAAGCTCTTCAGTTTGTAGTACCAGTATTAGAACTGATACACATCAGTATTAGCCATAAACTTTTAATACTTTCATCATCAATCACCAAAAAGATATAATTAGAAAAAAAATTCCTGCACATGTGTACAGAAGACAGTCTATAAGTCTGTTCAATATGTTTGTGATAGCTGAAAAACTGGAAACACCTGAACATCCTTTGGAAGGACAGAAGATCAGCTAGGGCTTGCTTGTCGGGTCCTACACCTTGTAGCAGTTAAAATAAATCGATTCCTCTTTGATCTATTGCTTTTATTGGGGGTGCAAAATGGTACTACAGGATAGTATGATAACATGAATAAGAAACTGAAAGACACAGATCCCCAATATGATTATGTACAAATATGAATTCAATTGCATAAATTATCTTCCTCAGCATGATCCAAAAGGATTTAAAAACCTACAAACATTGTGGAACAGAGGTTACATTTGTTGCCACAAGTGAAAAGTTTAAGGATTTTCAAAACCATGTGCACTTAAGTATTTCTTACATGTCTTGATCTGTTGGTGTCAGTTTCTTCTTGCCGGGCCTATTGATCAAAGTTATACTTATTTCCTCCCTGTGATCATTAATTTGACAGAGATCTCAAGACATCTCAAAGAATATAGTTTTTCTCCTGAATTAGAGAACCCCTCATTAATAAGTTACATAGAAAGGAAATCTGCTTTAGGATAGTTTCCAAATTCAGTTAGATAATTGTAATGGAGCTTGCATCTTTGCGCCATGGATGCACTGCTTGGAATTACTGAAAGTGACAAGGGCTTGTCAGCGGCTGCTCTTACACTCTTATTTTACAGGTGACCCAAAGAAGAGAAATGAGTTCCCTAAAGATACGTGACCAGCGATAGGTGGACTGGGGATTAAAACTCAGGCTGCTGCCCAAAGCTCTCTCTCCAAATGCCACGATGCTTCTCGCACAGTGCAGAATGCTGCATACACTGTCCAGTCCCAGAAGACAAATTAATCAACCCACTGATGAAAACAAAACAATTCCCCAAGTCCCCCAATATGAGCTCAGTGCTATTATAACTTCAAATCAATTTCCCAGATGCTTCTTTAGCTTTTCTCTGGTTCTATGAGAGTTGATCTATGTATCTTCACCACACCTGTGTTATATGTATACATGTATAAACTTTATATATGTTTCAGTGGTATGTATATTTGAGGAGTGTGTATGTATATATCCGAAATGTGAAGATTATAATGATACCTTGGGAAAACATGCTGACCTAATGTTTCTTCTTCTGTGTCTGGAAAGTAATTAATACCATTACATAATGTATATGGGAGTATTAACACTCTCAACCCAGTAGGCTATTCAAACACTAAGAGTATTGTAATTGTTCTATAATAGATATGCAAGACATCATTTTAGAGATGCTGACATCCAGAGGGAATATCTTCGATGATGCTTGGACTTTGCTGAAGGGTGTGACACTTAGTAAATGTTTTCATCTGTGAAATCCTCTATGCCTGGGGAATAATGTTGATCATTTCAACTTTCTGCTCAAACCATTCTTACTCACTGGAGCAAAAATCAGAATAGTTTGAAATTAGAATTTTCAGCACCTCCTTGTATAAACTTTTCTCAAGTTGTGCATTTTGGAATTGTACCAAACATTTCTGGACACATCATTAGTAATAGGATAACAATAAAAAAGTGACTCCTCAATTCTGGTATGTTGTTCTTATGCATGCAATCCTTCTTTCCCTATTAAAAAAAGCATTAAAACTGTAAGACAATAAACATTTTGGCAGAAGTACTTTGATCCAAGATTTTATGTAATTGCCGTTATTTTTCAACTACTTGATTCAACCTGCATGTTTTATTTTCTTAATATAATCAAAACAGAGAATGATTTTTCTTTTATCACGTAAATCCCGATTCTATTCAGTGCATCTGACTTGTTTCCCCCATGAGCAAAACTATGGTATTTTCTTATCCTGGCTTTAGAATATTAAATTGTAAGTTCTGCTGTTACCAGTCACTAAAACTGAACAATTTTTGTCTAGTCAGGTTTTATGACAACTCAAGAGAAATTTAGGTGGGACAGGAAGAGAGGTTAGCAATTCCAGTTGTTCAGCTCTTGTCTTCAGAGTATTCTCCGAACTGTGTTGGAGTCTGTTATTGCGTTGCTGTGAGCTACTGCTGCCAAATTCCACCCTAGAGATGGCTATATTTCGGAGATGAGTGAAATGATACTTGTAAACAAGTTTATAATCATTAATAAAGCTTACCAAACAATTTAAGCTCTTTAGCAACACACATTCACTATTCTAATTAATCATTTGTTGTTTATTTAATTACAACTTTTAAAAGAGACACGAAGCCTTTAAAATGCAATGTATAAAACTCCTAAACAATTAAATTGGATTTTATGATGCTTATTTTGTTTTTGTAAGCTTCAGGTGTCAAACGATTTCTCTCTAGAGATCCTGGCCAGATTCCACCATTGATTGTTCCAATGTACTTTTTAAAAATCCTTAAGAATATTTTTCTTTAAAGCTGACAACTGCCCACTCTGGGATCCAGATGCTACATACGCAGTGAGATAATTTTGTTCTGGTTTCCATACGTGGCTCTACATAAGCCGTCTCCCAGGGATGGAAAGTTCTGCCTCAATTGCAGAAGTTTTAAACTTGGCTTGAAAATAATAAATACAATATCTTACATGTTTGTGGCCATTGTAAGTTGGAAAAAGTGTATTCATACCCACGGTACTGTTTTACTCTTAAAATCAGTACCCTAAAAGGAGAAAAGACATTGAGTTGCACAATAAATTGGCTTTGCATGACACACAAGGTAATTCCAAGAACTGAATTTCCTCTTGTAACTGGGAAATACAAAGGACAAAGGGAGATTTAGAATTTATATGTCACACAGAGCTAGGAAAGGCCCACTCATGATTTTCTAATAGTCCTTCCACGGTTTCCACGTGATCGGCACAGGGCTCCAGGTTGTGAGCGCCCAAGCAATTTTTGGACCCACAGTCATGATGAAATCTAAGACTAATCTAAGCTGTTTCCCACATGCAAAAAACTAAGGCTCAGAGAGGAGAAACAACTGGGCCAAGCTCACATAGATGGATGGCGCCAGACGCCAACCCCAGTGCTTCCTTCCTTCACCTCTGTTAATCCTTGCTTCAGTTTTGTTATCAAATGCCTCCCACTCTCTTAGTCTGGGTGAGCGATGCCACTTTTAGTCAAATGACGGACTCTTTCTTTTTTCGAAAGGGATGAAGGCTTGGAGCAAAATACGTTTCAGTCAGAACGCCAACCTGGTCCACTACCACCAATGAAACGAGCTCGGCCACGCACTGGGCACCCAGGGGAGACAAGGGCAGAGTCCACGCTCAAAGACTCAAGTCGGGTGTCTGCCTAGTTTGGGCACTTTCCAGGGCTTCGATATCTACTCTTGGGAGTCCCCCGCCCACCTCTCCCCAGAACCTTACAGCCTGCCTCTGCAGGGTACGCGGTCCCTAGAACTCAACAACGACTAGGATTCAGCAACACAGACAACCCAGCCGGCTGGCCTCCCGCGACGCGCGCCCCTGGTCGCCACAGCAACGAGGGAGGTGCTGACCCCTGACCCCGCCAGGCCCCGCCCCTCGCGTTGCCGAGACCAACATGGAGACGCCTAACCCGGAAGTGCCGCGGCCGCCGCCCGCCCGGTGCTAGGAGCCGCCGGCCCGGCCTGGCCGAGCCCCGCGCCCGCCGCCTGGCAGTTCGCGGCCCGCCAGCGGCGCCCAGGCCGCCGAATCCCCCGACCCGTGCCGCTCCGCCCTCGGGCGACCCGCCCCCGCCGAGAGGAGAGGAGGGGCCCGGGCGCGTGGGCGGTGGAGAGAGCGGCTGGGAGGGAGCGAGGCTGCGCGAGCCGCCGGCGGTTCGTATTACCGGGGTCGGAGGAGGAGCCGCGGCCGGCCGCAGACCTGCGCGCGGCGGGCGGGAGGTTCGCGGAGGTCGGGCGCGGAGTCGGGCCGGGGCGCGGTGGCCGGGCCTGCCCTCCGAGGCCCGGGAGTCGCCCGCCGCGCAGCGCCGCGCTGCGCGAAGGTGGCGACGAGAGGCGCGGGGCCCGTGCGGAGGCCTGGACGGCGCGGCCAGGTGATGTGGGCCCCTGAGCTTCTCCGGAGGAAAGGGATCCCCAGAGCTGCCGTGACCCCAGGCTGCCCCCGTGAGGCGTTCTGACACCAGCCCGGAGACGCCGGAGCGCCCGGGTCGGCCCGGCCCCGTGAAAAGCCCCGAGCATGCGGTGACCTGAGGAGCTAGGCTGACCCCGCGGGAGGGGCGCCGGCTGCGCGTGCGAGCTCGGGGCGAGAGAAAGGGCCGAACGATGCTGTCCGAGCAAGCCCAAAAGTGGTTCCCCACCCACGTGCAGGTCACAGTGCTCCAAGCCAAAGATCTGAAGCCGAAAGGCAAAAGTGGCACCAATGACACGTACACTATCATTCAGCTGGGCAAGGAAAAGTACTCCACCTCTGTAGCTGAGAAAACCCTTGAGCCAGTCTGGAAGGAAGAGGCCTCCTTTGAGCTGCCGGGATTGCTAATGCAGGGGAATCCAGAGAAATACATTCTTTTTCTTATAGTTATGCACAGATCCCTGGTAGGGCTGGATAAATTTTTAGGACAGGTGGCAATCAATCTCAATGACATCTTTGAGGACAAACAAAGAAGGAAAACAGAGTAAGTTATGTAATTTGTTTTGAATTTGGGAGAGTTTAACTATACCTTATTTATGGTTTTTCTGTTCTTGGAAATATATTTGTGTACTTGGGTCACTGGTTTTTGGATTGAAATATGACCCAGTTTTAAGCACCTTGTTTGCATGCCTGAAGTAAAAATAGCCCTTGTGGTGAAACATTTTTTTTAATGGAGTGATTAATGATGTATTATCCTTCCTTTCTGTCTTAGGTAAACATCTGTTAAATAATCTAATATTTTGCACCATATTTTAAGAAAATTATTATTTCACTTTTTAAAAAGGGCTGGATCACAGTGTTGGCTGACTAGAACTATTGGAGGTATAAATTATGTTCATTACAATTTCTCATGATGTGGAAAATCAGAAAATTAATCTTCCAGTGTAATGTTTATATGTATGATGAACTCTGTGGCGGTCAAACGCTATATCACCAATTTTAAAACTCACTATTTCATTTGAGAATTATAAACACTGTTGACGCCTATTTTAGCCTAGCCATTTTTCAGGGTCAGTACATCATAGAATATAAAGGTGTTAAAAAAAAAAAAAGCTTTAAAAGTACGTACAAAAGTTCTCAGTCTTGAACTAACATTTTCAATATCCTGGAGCTACTGTATTACTTCAGAATTAGTTTTGCAAAGCTAGTATGTTTAGAACTTCCTAGCTGCTGTAAGATTGCAGAAGATGATTAAATTCTTGTGATGAAGCGATTTAATGACTTCTGCAATAGAAATGGGAGCTTTTCAGTCTTTCAAGCTTGAGGTAGGTGTATTTTAATTTGGAAAATCATAATACAGATGAACGCTGGATATGTCTTAAATTGAAAACTGTTTTCACCCATCCTTAACTTTACAGTTTTTTTAAAGCCTGAAAGAACATCGAGATCAATTAAATTAATAGGAGTAAAATGGCTTGAGCTTGTAAGAGCACTTCAAATTTCCAGAGTAGTTTTGGTGTTTCTTTTAGTCGTAACTGAAATACTTGTACCCCTTACAAACTATTGTACAAAAATCATTTTTAATAAGTTCCTGTTAATTTTTTGATTTTAAAACAATTATCTCTTGCTTTTTATATACTTACCGGCCTGAAGACTTTTCCTGATGGGAGGTTATTGCTTTGTTTTGAATCAGGATTGTAAAATTCAATATATGTAGGGTGAAACGGTAGTGAGATGAGAAATACTAAGAATGCAGGAGGGAAAATTGTAAAAGTTTAAACTAGTTGAAGGGACAGATTTTTAAAGAGGAGAAAAGGTATTTTTTTCTAAAGTTGTTTATTTATAAATGATTTTAATAGTAGAACTGTTTGATACTTAAAAAGGGGCGTTTGGTTTCCTGTAGAGTATTCATCAAATTTAAAATGAAAAAATGAGTAATTACCAAATAATTTGTTTCAGTTTGGCAGTTTGAGGTGACTTTTAGTATAAACTATGTAAATTGTTTTGATTGTAAACTTTTGAGGGTATTGTAACTTCAGAGTTTGTACCATGTTTAAATGATACATTTAATATTAGTGCAGGCCTTGGAGACCTAAACTTTTCAAGTTACAATAGGTCCAAGTGTGAAAAAATCTGAAAATGAACCTTTAAAATTTCTTTCTTGCTTCATTCCTGTCTTTGGCAGCATCAGTTACTTTAAACATAGCTGTAAGCAAAGCTGTTAATATTGTAGTCTTTATATAAAATGGATTAGAGCGTCAGCAGTGGAACTGCTTTGAAAAGTTATCAGCAGGGCTTGTAATATTATTGCATTCGAGAAATTTTCATATGTCATTAAACCTTAACATTTTCTTTGTGGATAAATGGGGAGCATGTATTTGGTGAGGTATTTTTATTGGTAATATTTCTAGATTTTTAATATATTTAATAGCTTCTTTTTTCTATCACAGCTGTACATGTGGCAAAGTCAGAGACAGACTTGAGAATCACCGGTGTATTGGAGAAAGATTTTTAATATTCAGCACGTTGCTAAATCTTGTCAGCATATTATTCCCAAGCCCTTTTTAGAAAACTGGTGTGAGTGATGAAGGCTACCAGCTGATTTAGAAGTCCCAAGAAACTGCTGGGTGTGACATTTTTTTACTCTGAGACTGAAGACAAGTATTTACATCTTGTCCTCTAGTTGTGTTGCAAAAGACAAATGGAATATTTGAAAGTGCTTTACACCTTGAAAATACTTTTTTTTTCTTTCAAGGCAGAGGGATAAAGGGCCTAAGCCAGGCAGGCCCTTTTAGTGGATAGAGGACCTCTTATCTCCCTCTTCAATGGATATTTGGGTTGGTTGCAGCACCAAATAACAACATTTGATAACAGAATGTTAAATTGTTGATACTATTATGTAATACCCATTGATCTGTTTTTCTTACTATATAAATAGGTGATGTTGATTTTTTAGATGCCTTTGAAAAGAAATAATCCAGAGACCCCAGAGTTAGGCATGATTCAACTATATGCAGGTTTTAGGGCTTTGTGGGGGTCCCTTACCTGCTTCTTGGCCTCTGGCATCCTTACTGCCAGTCTTGTCCCATTTTTGACCACACAGCACCAATTGGTTGAGAATAGTTCCCACATGTGTAGTGATTTTGGGACATGGACCTGTGCCCACTAAAAATTGAACAGAGCCCATAAATAGTTTAAATCCAGAGGTGGGGAAAAAAAATCAGCATTAATCCAGTAAGCCCCAATTGCTATGTCTTCATTTTATCTTTTTGAAGTCTGGGAAAATACTCCTAGGAGTGATTTTTGAAGGTCTCATTAAAACTTCTCTCCTATATCAGTTTCAAAACAAAGCAGCTAAGTTGTCATGTCTATTTCTAAAAAAAATTAGTGTATTTCTTAGAATATACTAATTTAGAATTTTAGAATACTTGGCAGGGTTTTGGGAATGGAAAATAAATTATTATTTTTATTTAAATACAGATTTACTCTTTAAAGCTTACCTAGGTGTCTACTGTTCTCTACTGAAAAACAATACGGTATAACACCTATGTGCATGTTGTTATAGGTTGGTAATTTTAACAATATTGGTCCGGGAAATAACAACTGAGTGAACATCTTATGTAGTATGGGGTAAACTGCCTTCAAGAAACTTATACTCTGGTGGTAGAAAATTTGTATTGCCACCTTCTATGGCTAGCATGCCTCCTGGTTTAACACAGTCTCTTGTAGTATGTGGCAGCCATGTGGTTAACCTTATTAGCACATGTGGTTCGTCAAATAAGGAAGAACTATTTTCCTACAGCTGTTATTCATCAGCTTTAGATTTTTTTCCTTATTTGATTTTACTCTGATGTTGGGAAATTACATATCATCCTCTATGCCTCAATTTCCTCATCAATGAAATAAGGATGTTGAAGTAGATGATTTTACTTGATTTTTATGTCTAAAGTTTATGGATTTTGACACATTTTGGGGAGTTATTCATTTATTTACTTTTCAGATTCACTTTATTATATGCATATAAATCTCATGTTTGCTTGTTTTCTCACTAACTGCATTCACCTAGTTTCTGTGTAGCCTGAGATGTGACACAGTATTTCTACAATAGCATTTATCAAACATGTTCCTTCCCTTTCCATGCTAAAAATGGCTGTTTTCCAAAACCATGAGTTAATTGCTCAGTGTATAGCCTTGCTTCATTTCCAGGCATTTCGCATGGTCAGATTTTTATCTTTCATGATCCTGTAGTCCACATGTTGTCATTTTCTGTTTCTAGTCTGTTTTTTCAGTTTGTCTTATATAAGAGCTTTTGGTCTAGGTTTATACTTTCAATTATAAAATATTCTCTGCTGAGAAATTGTTTCGATACAACTACTACACAACTTATTTGCGCTAGTATAATGAATAAAGTACCTTTCACCTGCATGTTACTTGCTGAGATTTAGTTGACATAAATGGTAGGTAATATAGTGATTCTCTCTCCTTCCTGCAAAGACCTGTGAATCAGTCTTCCCTTAGATGTATTGTAAATGTAGTGTTTTCTTGGCCTATCTTGATAATAACGAGAAAGAACTATGTAAAATTAGGTGAGAGTTCATTTTAGCTAAGAAGATCTGCGTCACTCAAGTAGAGTTGTATTTCACAAATTGAAGGAATGGCTATTATGCTTCATTGCTAAATAATGTAAACTTTTCTAGACTCAATTTTGTAGTTATTCTGGGCTATTGGCCCTGTAGAAAGACCACTTGTGACACGAGGAGCTGAAGAATTTCTCATGGATAAAAGTATTGTAAACAAAACCAAAATAAACTTTGTTTCTCATACATCATTTAAAAATGAGTGGTGTAATACACTGAAGTGATGGAAAGCTTCAGATTTGGCTTTATAAAGTAATATCATTGTAGCAGTAGTAAATGAAGCAAGTAGATTCTAACAAAAGCGTTTAAACTTCTTTTGAAAACTTCATGATATTTGCCATTTGCATATTATATTTGAAACATTTGGATATTGATCCATTTTAGATAAATTTGAATTACAACATTTGCAGCCTTAATGACTAGAAAATTACTTGTGGTAGTCTCCAATGATAACACAATTCTTTTAATACTTTTAAGTAATTTTTTGAGACTGGTAAGTATTTTATTAAAATGTTATTTAACATTTTATAGTAGCCATATTGCTTTAAAATTTCTGCTTCAGTATCTTTTACTGTTAAAAAATGTTGGCTATTAGAAATAATTATCCAATATGGAAACATAATAACTATTGCTGGAAAGAATTTTTGATGTTGAGTAATTTTCAAGTATGAAAGAAAATGTTACCTAAACACCTTATCACCTTCATCAAACATCTTTTGCCTTAGTATATGTGACATCTCAGAAACTGATCAATTTTTAAAGTTAAACAGCGAGGCAAGCTGAAACTACTTTGGCGAGCAGGTTCTCATTCAGTGCTTAGACTGCTTGAGGTGTAGCTTTGAATAATGTAGATACTTGTATATAGCAAAGCTTAATGTCCTCTCTTTATTAAATGTTACAACCTGTTTTTTCTTTTTTTTTAAGGTGGTTTAGGTTAGAATCCAAACAAGGAAAAAGAGTCAAAAACAGGGGCGAGATAAAGGTCAATATTCAATTTATGAGGAACAATATGACAGCAAGTATGTTTGACTTATCAATGAAGGACAAAACAAGATCTCCTTTTGCAAAATTAAAAGATAAAATGAAAGGTAGAAAAAATGATGGGACATTTTCTGATACATCTTCTGCAATCATTCCAAGTACTCACATGCCTGATGCCAATACTGAATTTTCAAGTGGTGAAATACAGATGAAATCCAAACCAAAAAAGCCTTTTCTTTTGGGTCCTCAGAGACTCTCTTCTGCACATTCAATGTCTGATTTAACTGGGTCCCACATATCTTCTGAGAAACTGAAGCCTGGCGCTATAGGTCACACACATCTTCTTGGACGCCAGATAGATTCCTTTGGAGCAGTTCCAGAAAGTGGTAAGTGGCTCCTTTTTTCTGAATGTTCCTTTAGTGATTTGAAATACCTTTCTGGTATTTAAGATTTAATTACTACATTTAGAAAAGAAAAAACGTGTTTTCCTGCATTTTCTAAATTTAGTCATATATTAAATATTAACTGTGTCTACAGTATTTCCTAATTGATAAGTTTATTGAAGGCAGAGCTTGTGTGCATTTGTATTTGTATTATTAGATAATAATAATGAGTCCCAGTTTCCTTTCATGGTCTTGCTTATTTTTTAACTGCTTTTTCTTTTATCTTAAAAGATGAAAGCATAAATGAATATTCCATTTTTTAAATAAAGTTCCTAAAAATTATTCTATGTTCAGATGTAAGAAAGTAAATAATGTTAATAAATAACAAAGAAATGTCTTTAAAGTTTCCAGCATTATCATCCCAATCAATTCTTGATATTATAATTTGTGTGTGTGGTGGTTCCTGAGCCAGTACATCAGTGATTGTCCAACAGCGATTGCCTAATTGTTGTTAACCTAGATACTTCAGACTGCTATACTTTACCATTTTAAGGATGTTTTCCTTGATTATTTTAAAGGTTAATACCATTAAATAGCTAATTGTGCTCATTCTAAAAGCAGCAGAATGCACACTGAATGTATCAAATAGTGTGATGTAATGTGTCATTGATTGTGTACTAACTACAAAATTGTTTGTAGGAAGTCTCAAATCTCCACACAGACGAACATTAAGCTTTGATACTTCTAAAATGAACCAACCTGACAGCATTGTGGATGAAGGTCAATTGTCTTTTGGAAGACAAAACGACCTGTTTACGAACGTGACTGCTTCATTACCCCAAAAATTTGCAACACTGCCAAGAAAGAAAAATCCATTTGAAGAAAGCAGTGATTCATGGGATAGTAGCATGAATTTGTTTTCAAAATCAGTTGAAGTAAGAAAAGAAAATAAAAGAGAGAAAAGGGAAAAAGTTAGCTTGTTTGAAAGAGTGACTGGGAAAAAAGAAAGCAGAAGGTCTGATAAACTGAACAATGGGGGTTCTGACAGCCCCTGTGACTTGAAATCACCTAATGCTTTTAGTGAAAATCGGCGGGACTACTTTGATTATGAGTCAACTAATCCATTTACAACAAAATTCAGGGCTTCAAATATAATGCCATCTTCAAGGTAAGTCTAATATGGGGAAATTTGCGCAACTGGAAAAATCTTGTCTTTGAAAATATCGACTATTCCTTTTAAATACGTAGTTATTTTTAAATTTGCTTCATTTTATGTTTGAGAAACTAAAATTATAGCACCAAGCAGTGTTACATATATCTTCTAGATTGAACTTTTCATCCTAGACAAATAAAAGATTCTTAGCCCCCTCCCCCAGTCTATTCCAGCTTACATGTGCAGAAACTCTCCAAAACTTTTAGGGCAAGCAGCATGGCTTTTCATGAAACATGACAAGAATGAATAATGCAAGAGTTATCAGGAAGCTGTTTCTATTTATTTTCCAGATATTAATTCTTGGGCTATCTGGAGAGAACAGTAGACCAATACAGCCATGGGGTATTTAAGAAATACTGGCATAAGTACTTGCAGTTTTGTAATAGATGTTAACTTTACTTATTAAGTGACTGTTTAGAAAAGTTTTTATTTGTGAATGTTACTGGAATTCAGTAACTTTGTGAGTACTTTGGTATCATACACCAAAGGGATCTGTATGGTGATTTATAATCATGAGAATAATTATGATAAAGAATTGGGTTTTTCAAACTCTGACTTCTCATTTATGTGTATGTGTATATTCTACATGTATAGTACTCCTTATAAGTAGGAACTATGAGTATTTAAATACTGTTATGGAGGATGCAGAAGTGAATGATGGAAAACTGATCAAGGAAACCTCAAGCAAGGAATACAGTGATTCTCTCAAAATTCTAAGCGCTTCCTGGAAGTACACAGTGGGATGTTTGCTATGTAGTGGAAGCTTTATGTATAGACCTGAATGGGACTCTTGGCTTAGCAGTGGTGTGACCTCTACAAACTGCAGTGTCTTTGTCTTTGAAATGAGGAGAATGATACCTAGTTCTATGATTCAGTAGGATGAGTAGTACATGAAGTACTGTACACAGTAGTTGAGGCCCCAAATGGGAACTGGTAAATAACAACCTCCACAACATGAGCATTCTTAAGCCAAAATCCAAAATCTGAAATGCTTTTCCTTAAGAAATGCTGGCATAAGTATTAATGGTTTCATAATAATTGAATTCTTTTCAGTTTTGGGTTTTGGGACATTTCAGATTTTGAATTTTTAGAATAGGAATACTCACCTTTGAAAATCAATGCTAATATTCTCAAAATCAAAAAGCCTTAAAATCTAATAAAACACTGCTCCCAAGTGTTTTGGGTAAATAAAGCTCGATCTCTTACTATGTTTTATCCATTTTTAAGTCTTTTTATTAAAAAGCGGCATTTTCTTCACTGCTCTATAAACAGAAAATGTGTTAATTCACTTTTTAAGCTTTTCTCTCCTGTTTCTTATTTGCGTATCTTCCATGACATGTTAGAAAACATAAATTTAAAATTTTTGTAGGAAAGTTTGTGTTTATTTTGCTT
>PVKN010021509.1:0-15507 GCA_004027915.1 Capromys pilorides
GTTGTAGTTTTAAAATTATCTTTTATGCAGAGATAACACAAATTTATGTCATATGAATAAAATTAGAGAGGTTCTTATCTCCCGCGTGTCATCTACATCGAGATATGGACGGTTGTGACCTGACCACAGAATCTTCTTTGGAAAGATGAATAATGCACTGAAATATGATAAACTTAGAACATGAACCAGGGTTGTTTGATTAGATATTACTGTCTCACATTTGATTAGTGATATATTTCAGGAAGATGAATGAGAAAACAAAAAGAATACAATATAGTAGCATAATTCTCAAACATTTTTTCTCAAGAAAGTTTACAAATATGAACTTCCATTATTAAGTAGATAAAAATACATAAGGAAAGTTTAAATACCTTTTAATGAACACTTACTATGAAGTAAAGTAATTCAGATTAAAAAAAAAAAGAAAGAAAGAAAGCCGGGCATGGTGGTGCACGTCTATAATCCCAGCACTTGGGAGGTTGAGGAGGGAGGATTGGTGTGAGTTTGAGACCAGCTTGAGCTATAAAAGTGAGCTCAAGGCCAGCCTGAGTTGCACAGTAAGAGCCTGTCTCTAAAACACCAAAACGAAAAAAAGAAAACTGCAAGTCACCCATAGATAACCTCTCTCTCTCTCTGATGTGTTTGTATAGTAAGACACCTTAAAAAATGAAATCCATTTGCTATTGCAATTGATATAATGCAGTTATATTTATTTAAAAACAATATTCTTATAATATTTAAGGGATAATTTATCATGAATAATATAAAGGGCTGGGGAGATAGCTCTGAAACTTAAGTTCTGAGTTCAATTCCGGATACCAAAATAAAAGAAAAGAAAAAAGAATATCATAAAGATATATACTGATATACACAGCAGGTATGACATAACCTAGTGGTTGGTACCTTCCTAATAACAAATTTTATTTCTTCTTTTCAGAAAAACTTGGTGTCGTTTTAGAGTTTGAAATGGGCATATTTTTAGTCCTAGGAGTTAAATTTTGGATAATAAAGTCAATTGTGGCCTCTCTGTTTCCATAACTAGTGCTTGAACAATGGATGGGAAAGTGATTTCAATACAGTATATTAAATAAAGCAAGATTTTAGGAACATTTTGAGAAAGGTTTTGTTATGATTATTAGCATGAGGCATGAAGATGTTATATGCTTTCTGCTTGGAGACTTTCACATTACGTTACTTATTACTTATTTTTTTTTTAATTTCAGGCTTTTTTTTCTTTTCTTTCTTTTTTTTTTTTTTTTTTTTTTTTTTTTTTTTTTTTTTTTGTGATACTAGGGTTTGAACTCAGGACCTTGTGCTTGCCTGGCAGATGGTTACTCTATGGAACTATTTCCCTGGTCCTTTCGGGCTGTTTTTATGGAGCTTGTATAGTACACAGCCTTCAAAGACAGAGATTTAGAGAACAATGGGAAGATTTGTTTGCTGTTTAAAATAACACATATCAAAAATAGTGATATGTTTGGACCAAGGAATGGGTTTGCTTGCTCTTCAGAATAATAAATATTTCCTCTTGTTCTATAATCGAGTTAGCAAAAGTCCTATTCTAAAAGATTCGAACAGCTTACTATCAGGATAATTCTGTAAAACAATGCACCAGTCATACAGGGATCACCTGGTCATGTTTCCTTGAGGAAATAGTGACCTATGGAAGGGATTTTAAATGATGATGCTGTGACCACATCTCTGGTTATGTGTGACAAAATGTCCATCTCTGACTCACTCCGGAGCTTCATCTATTCTGTCAGCATCCATAGAACTGTGGCAGGCTAATTTGCTAGCTTGCAAACAGAGTCAGATCTCTGACCCTTTACACTCTCTGTCACTCTCTTTCCAACCTTAAGCGATTGGACAGTGCCTGGTGACAATACCAAAGTAAAGCTTTGGAGGTCATTTTATGATGGGAGGATACAGGTGTGAGGAGCATGGCAGCTCAGTGCATGCAGAACAGAAGATAAGGAGAGAAGCAGAGGTGCTGAAGAGGCTGCTAAATTCATAAGGATGCCTTTTGGAATTATTCCACTGCTAGATTCATTTTAGTTCCAATGCCGTATTTTCTCTATTTTTAAAACCTTTGAAGCAGGTTTTGGTTACCTGGCAAAAACCATTTCATCTAAATTAACAAGAAATATCAAAACTTTAAAATTTATTTTTATTAAAATACACTAACGTCTAACACTTATTCAGTGTTTACTAGTAATAAACATTTGTGTTTTGCTTTGAGGTTTAACTCTTAGGGGAATCACTCCATACAACTAGAATTTTTATTTTAACTACACAAGAGCTGAGCCTCAAGAGGATAAGAAACCTGAGCCAAGTCAGCTAATAAAGAACAGACCCAGGATTCAAGAGCAGGTCCACGATGAAACCCATGGTCCTCACCCTGATGGATGTCTTTGGAGTACTTGGGGTTTCCACCACAGTCTGGGGCTGCTTTTTGGTCCTGCCCGTGTGGTAATCACTTAATGACTTCTCCTCACATAAATTAGGGGTTAAATTTGGGCTAGTTATATAAGTCTCCATGCAAATGAATGCCAAGAAACTTCCTTCCTGAAAAAGGTTCTCTTAATAAGTCCCCAAACAGCAATTTAAAATTCACAGTCAACTTTAGTGTTCAGACCAGTGCTAAAAAATAGATGCTTACTAGCTACTGGTAAACATTAATGTAAACCATTTCTTACAGATTAATTTCATCAACTTAGTGTCCCTTTGATTGGAAAGGATGCTTTGCTGTACAGATAAGGCAAAAAAATCCATAAACTTACCTGGAAACAATCATTTATTTAGTTGTTTTTATTTGTTGAAAACTACTGCAATCACTTCTTAAATCAGAAACCAGATTTAGAAACAATTCCCAGGACTGTTACAGTACAAGGTTAACGCTTTCAGGGGCTGCCTATGATAAACTCAATGCAAGATTCCTATCACCTAGGCTGTGTCTAGCCTCTTCAACAGATTCAACTACTCTCACAAATAAATTAGTGATTGAATTCGAAGCAAGTTTAAAATGAATCTCCTTTTGGGTTATAATGTTTCCTGGGTACACCACACCAGAGATTCTAGGTGGAAAATAAAAAAACAAGCAAAACTGCATAAAATGAAATTATGTTTTACTACCCAATTTGTTATTAAATTTCAGTTGCCTATACTTGGCTACTCCATATAATCCTTGGAAGATGTTTTAATTTATGAACATGAGAGACTGATAACCTGCCTTGATTCTTAGGGCAGTTAAACAAGTGTTATACAGTGAGTAAAGATGGTGAAGTGTTAAATAATATTTAAAATGAAAAAAATTACATATCCTAGAAGTTTCTTTCTCTGTGGTGCTAGGAGTGACCTCAGAAAATAACCTACTTCCCAACTGTAATATAGTTTTTAATATAAAAGTTATTTGTTATCACTCACCACCATGCCCCAGAAGTGAAACATAATCCAGATATATTATCCATTGCAATATAGGTTTGATGTATATTTCCCCAGTGCAGTTGTTTTCCATAGAACTTAGCCCTAATTATTTAGTACTTTCCAAGTCAATAAATTACTGGAAGGAAGCAAAAGGCTTGTTGATGGGTGAAATTTCTCTGCGAAATGAAAGTCTTCTCATCTAGGAGTTGCAACAAGGTATCATTTAATAACAGCGTGTAATATTTTAAAATTACTGTTTAGAAATGTATTGCTTGATATTAAAATGACTTTATATAAATGCTGTGTCCTCAATTTAAAAGGACATTGGTAAACCCCCAGGAGTGAACAGGCCTTTTCTCAACCTAATTAAATTAAGTGCAGTGTACAGTACCGCTCTGCAAAGATTAACAGAATGCATTCCTTGTCAGTTTAAGTGTTGCCTGTGGTGGTATTTTTTTCTAATTTAATTAAAAGCTGTTCTTTTATGAAGAACAAGCTTACAGCATAATTCCACTTACGTTTACATTTCAAATCCTGGTTGGGAGAAGACGGAGAGAAATGAGAAAGAAGAAAAAGAGGAGAGGGGATGAAGTTCTAGGTGTACAAGAGGAATTTAAGGGAACTTCCTGATTATTGAAAAAATGTATTTCAGCAATAGAGATGAGGGTGCCAGCAAGATAGCTCAGTGGGCTAAAGTGCCTGCTTAGGCAAGCTTAGGCCACCTCAGGGGGCCGCTGTTGATCTCCAGCGTCGCACACAGTGCCAGCCCTGCCCTCAGGGTGGGCTGAGCTGCATCCCCCACCTACCTCCTCCCCCCGCCAAAAAAAACCCAGAAATGTAGATGTGTGAATACAAGCCAAGTCTCAGAGAAAGAAGCCATTTCTGTTGTAATGTGTTAGGGAAAGTATCTTCTTTCAGTTAGCATCCTTGATAAATATACTGGACATTTTTCTGAGAATACTTGCATTGCAAATCCTCACATACTGAAATACTTGGGATGTTATCAGGATCTCCAAAATGTGTGAATTATTTTCGAGGATGGAGAAGGGTTCTCAAATGGTCACATCTACAAGGCTGCATGAGAGTCAGCCGTGCCCTACTGGAAACCTATTTTATGCCCAGTACATATATAAGGTCTCTTCAGTAACCTCCTGGGAGTATATAAAAGACTTGAAAGCCAACTGAGTACTCTTTTTAATCTTCTAAATGGTAAAAGTTTCTTGGTTGAGATTAAACAATACATAATACCTTGAATTATTTGTAGTTTTGCTATAAATTTAGACTATCCATTTGTATTGTTAAATATATATCATCTCAATATTAGAAATTTATGGTTACTTATATAATTTAAGAAAAGCAAAGAGAAGAGAATATAGAGGTAAAGGAAGTGCTGGTGATAATTTTTATAGTAGTAAAGGCAGAGAAAATTAGAATTAACCTGGGTGGAGAGAGAAGAATTAGGACCACTCCATAAGACACAGGAAGCAGTACACCACTGGAGGTAGTGTGCCGTTGTTTGCAAGTGAACTGAAATTACTTAAAAACATATTGGAATTTTAGGGCAATAAGTGAGACAGGTTTTTATTGTGTGTATTTGGTTGTAGTAGGGTCTCACCATGTATCTCGAAATCATAGTGATGCTTTGTTTCAGCCTCTCCAGAGCTGGGATTACTGGCACCACTATGCCTGGACATGGTCACTGCCTCGGTATACCTCGGTGTGAGACCAGTGTCACATGTGGTGCCAGGATAAAGCAAGTTTTTAAAGGAAGTATAATTTATAAACTGAGAGAGGAGAAAAATAAATTATACAAAATTCCAGAAAGATGGAGAACAGTAATAAAATTCAAAGAACAAATATAATAAACTAAAAAAATGTTTTTATTCATTTAAGAACTTCAACTGACTGCATGAAATCTATGCACATCGTGGAAGGGAATCTATTTTATGCAAAAGTCCATCAGTTTAAATATGAAATCTCCTCCAAAAACAATGTCACAGATACATGTCTTACCAAATATTTGGTACAGTGCATCAGAAAAGTTGACACATAAAACTATTACAACCTCTAAAAGGACTAATGAAAACTGAAAGAAGTGAGTGAAAAAAATGCAGACAGGGACAGAGAGACAGAGAAAATATACTGTGAATAAAAGAAAGGAAAGGATTAGTGCTATATATTCACAGACTTCAAAATGGTCAGAAAGAAATACCTGTATGCTCACCATTTGATAATTAAGTGACATAAACCAATTCTATAAAAGATTAACTCCCACAATCCATACAAGGAGAAAAAGAATCTGAATAGAACTTAAAGGAAGTTTACCTGATAAACTAATTATCAACTAGTAGCCTGGGGCAGAGGGGAACAGGCCTAGATGGTTTAACTAAAAAATTGTACTAAATACCTAGGAATGACAACAATCAAAAAACAATATTAATTCATCACCCTGGTTTTCTGAAAAAACAAAAAGAAGAATATTTTCAAACCATTTCAACAAGCCAATAATACCTCAATATAAGTGATCAACAGTTAGATTTCAGGGAAGAAAAGATAGAGACTTAACATCTCATACATACAAATGTGTTTATTTTCTTTTTCTTTTCTTTTTCTTTCTGTATTTAGGACGGGGTCTACAGGGTGTTCGGGTTCTCACTACATAGATTGGACTCATAGTGATCTGCCTATTTTCAGCTTCCCAAGAGCTGGGATTGCAGGCATGTGCTACCATTCCCAGTCTCAATCACCATCTCAGCACGACCCAGAAGGGGGGCCCACACAGCAGTGGGGGTGCAGGGATGGATCGAGCCCTGGCCTCTGTGCTCTGCCTAAGCAGGTGCTTTAGTCCACTGAGCTATTAGGCGAGCCCTAATTTTCTCGCTGAGAAGACATCATAATCAACATCTAAACTTTAAAGAAGAAAGACTTAACGTGACTCAGAGGGGTTTAGTCCATGGTCAATTGGCTTAAGGCAGAAACAGCATAGTGGAATGGAAAGTTGCAAAGGGCAAAGTGAATTACATCATGCTTCTCTGGAAACTGCACAGGAAAACAGTTCCAGACAGATATGGTTGAAAGAAGAACACATACAATACCCCAGGCCACATCTCCAGGACTCATTGAGACACATTCATGAGAGTGCTCTGATAATGTGCTAGGCATTTCTTAATGCAGTGAGATTGGCATAGCAGGATTTAGAGTCACAGTCTGTCATTTGTCACATTTACACTCAAGCATATTTTCTTAAAACCTATTGAATCTCCACAGACAATGGCAGGCTCATGTTTTCATCTATCAGAGCAAATATAGTGAGTAAAACTTGAAAGAATTTCTCCTCAAGTGTTATGGTAGTCTTCTAACATATGTATAAGTCCAAGTGTCTTATGAGACTCAAAGTAAACCCTTACCTGTGAAAGCAAGTGTTAAATAACTCCAAAGTATGATACTACAGAGTCAACATTCCAATTCTAAAAGGGAGAAAGGGAAGAAATACAAAAAAAGTTAAGCTAGGCTAAAGCCTAGCAGGACAAACATTAAATTTTATTGTTTTATATTTGGCATTTATGTGAACAGTGATAAAATGTATTCCAAAGGGCTTATGAAACCTCAATCCTATGTGTCACCAGGTTATGGCCTATTTTGCTTCTCTCTTGGACTGGCTGTTTTTAGGGCATGTAGCTTTCCTCAGCATACATACCAGATACCTGGTATTTCCAGCTTCCTAGTGCACTTTTGGTTCCATCTGCACAGCTTCCTTCACTACGTTGTCAGGGTGTCCTTGGCCAGCCTTTTAGGCCTTTATCTAAATCTGGGTAGAAGCCTCTTTACACCACAATACTTGCATTCTGCATGCCAGTAAAACCAGCATTCAATGATTGGCTTCAAGGTCTACTTTCAGTGGAAGCAGAATTCAGAACCCTTGGGACCACAACACCAGTGATCTCTAAGTGCCTGAATGGCTGAAGATAGTGGACTGAATCCCAGGAGCACCCATTCTGGAACCAGACTGTGGCCTGTGAGGAACTGGACTGCATAGTAGAACATGAGTGGCAGGAAAGTGAGGGAAACTCCATTTGTATGAATGACCCCTCCCTATTGCTCTCATCATTCCGACTCTTTCATATTAGCAGATGCACTAGATTCTCAGAGGAGCCTAACCCTACTGGGAACTGTACAAGAGGGTGATGCAGACTGAGTCCTCTTTATGGAGAGTTAATGCCTGATTTTCTAAGCTACAGCTGAGACAGTGATGAAGAGCTGAGGTGTGACTGCAAATACAGGTTAACATTAGCAGACAGATTAAACTGAAGAGATGGCAACAGATCAATCACCCACAGATGCATGCCAAGCTATTAATGAGTGGCAAGTGACAACTGAGCTGCATCTGGTGGCAGGCTTTATATCAGTATCTGACACATTTTAGTCTGGGTGTTGCCAACCTACTTATCAGCTACTTTCATCTGTAGCTTTTTCCTACACCATGTACTTGGCTTAGTTGCAGTTTACATAAACTCAATACTAATCCTACCCCAAATGAGTAAAAATTGAATATCATTGAAAAGCTTCTTTGAAAAGAGTAAAAGTCATACTGAAGGAACAGCAAAATATTGAAAGGGTACCAAAAAAATTGCAATTAAAAGAACATACCAAGAGTCCCTCTGGAATTATAAATTCATTGCAACAGGTGAGATGTTCAAATATGTTCTGCATATTATGTGGTGACTGGCTAGACAATGAAGACACAGCTTTCAAAGCTGTTTTGTCCAATAAATACAAAAAGCTCATATTAAAAGCCAAGCATTTGAGTTTTTCGAAAGAAAAAAAAAATGTAAAGAACAGCAGCATTTATTGAAAGCCACACAGATCTAACAGGCCTGATTTGGTAGCATTATTCTTAGAAGCTAACATTCTTACTAAAGCTAAAGAAACACTGAGTATTGGTGAACCATTAAACCTAGCTCCTTCTATGGATATTTTCTGTGAAATCTTAGAAAATATTGCAGACATGTTTCACTTTTTCTTTTTATATATTTAGTACAGGGTCTACAGAGTCTCACTACGTAGATCAGATTATAGTGATCCTCCTGTTTTTAGCCTTCCAAGTTCTAGGATTATAGGCATGCACCACTGCACCCAGATTCAATTGCCCCCTCAGCGTACCCCAGGGGCAGGGCTAGCACAGTCACATGGGGGATTGAACCCCAGTCTCTGCACTCTGTTTACACAAGTACTTTTGTCTTCTGAGATTTCTAGCCTGCCCTATGTTCCACTTTTGTCTAGCAACATAGCTCAACAAAAACTTGTATCTCATCTGCTAACTGATGAGATAGCAGAGAGTACATAAGTGCTAGAGTTAGAGTATATTAATGAGTCCACCAGGGTACACAATCTAGCTTGATGAGTCTGCTAATTTTAACAACAAGGCAACAATTTTATTTCTGTGTAATCTGTTTTTCAGGATTATGTGCATATTGGCATGCTGTGTACATTATATGCACTTTGGTTACCAGCAAACCAAAGCAGCATAATTCAAGTTTTTGAATGGTGATGTACAAGGAAAATGAAATTGGTTGTTTTGCATCCATCTATGCATAGATGTACAGGCTTCCATGACTGGACAGATTTCTGGTTTTACTACTTGTTCAAAGAAGTCACTTCTGTGCCTGCTGTGCCAGTCCCACTCTCGGCCGTGCTGAGCCGGCAATGGAGTCCAGTTGTGCTGATTCATGCCTGGAATCCCAGAACTTGGGAGATAGGAAACAGAAGGATCATTATGAGTCAGAACTGCATAGTGAGATCCTGCACACACAAAAAAGTCACTTCTGAATGTGAGTCACCCATATGGAAATCCTGGTCACCTGAAAAATACTGCCTGAATTTCACAGTGGTCTACAAGATGTGATTAAAACTATTATGATTTTAATACCATAATCCATTGATTAAATCCCCTTAACACATGTCTGTGCAGTTCTTTGACTACATGCATTAAGTACACACAACTCTTTTCTAACACAGGAGGGAGATGTTATCGTAAAGATACATCACTTGCCAAAGATTTTGAGTGGAAAACTACGCCAGGGAGCTCATTTTGAAAGAGTTGCCAGTGGAAACACGTTTTAGTAGCACAGAGTGGGACACAAATCTTGGTGACTCATGCCACGTATTCATTCATCCTGCTCAATGAACTCAGTGAGTCACTTGAGGGAAGAATGGCAACTGCATTCAACTCAGCAGTTATCGTGGATGTAGCCAAAGCTAAGCTAGAAGCATATGGATGTGAATGAACATTGCCAGTATTGACCTGTTGCAAACATTAATGAAGATTTTGAAGGAGACAAAGCCAAGGACACTCTTTGACTCAGTCTGTACATGACATCTTATCTCATTTTCAAAATACTAGAGCATTACTTCCTAATCACCAAACCCCAAAACTGGAAAGGAATGAACCTAGGACCTATGTGTGAATGGGCCAAGTACATTGACTTCATCCTCTCTATAAAAGGATCAACAGCTTGAGATTACAAATCATGATCATCTTAAAAAATATTTGACACAACTTCAAATCTTCTTATATTCTGGATGAAAGTCAATGCAAACTATCATGGGATTGCCGTGAAAGCCCTGACTCCCTCATTCCCTCATTCGCATCTTCATAATCTTGGTTTTTTTTTTTTTCTGCAGTGCACCAATGTAAATGGGCTGATGTGGTAAAATGGACATATACAAGATTCTTGAGGTTCTCATCACCCCCCAAAGGAGCCATAATAGTTTCAGATGAACAAGATCATGGCTACCACTGATTCTGCTTAATGGCAAGCAGTATATTCAGTTCATCATATATTGCAATACAATAATAATAGAGTTGAATTACACAATGAATATAATGCATTGGAATAATCCCCAAACCATCCACCCTCCAGATCTATGGAGCAATTGTTCTCCATGAAGCAAGATGCTATGCCAGAAAGGTTTGAGAATACTTTAGCAGGCCCTCCCTGACCGCCAGTATCAGAGACTCTGCTCAAGTTCATGATCAGGGTCGGATGCCTGAAATATCCTCAAAACACAGGTACCCCATTTCTTTTTATCGATTGTAAGCTTTTCTGCAGACAAATTTATGTTGCTTCCTCCTGAGTCAACAACTTTAAGCACTACATTTTAAAAAATTTTCTGCTTTATCTTTTGGCCCAGATCACTAGAAGTATCCATCCTGAATGTTGGACAGTCTTTAAATTTTCTCCTTTAGATCTATTGATTCAAAACTCTAGTATTATACTTCTGTAATCTCAGAACATCAAACTTTTGGGGACAGGTTTTATGCTAAAGCATAGTACACTTTTTTAACTTTTAAAGCATAATAGCTTTTCAAAAAACATTTTCTTTCCTTTACTTCCTCCCCCCTTGCTCCCCTTCCAATTTAGACATGTCCTTCCTGCTTCCAAATATCTATCCTCCATTATGCTCCTTGGGGTCAAGAGAAAAAAAAACTGGAAATAAAGCTTTTGTAAGTGAGGCAGTGAAGAAGGGCTGGAGTGGGAGAAGGGGAATCAGAAGAAGGAGAAGAAGAAGGAGAAGCAGAAGCAGAAGCAGAAGCAGAAGCAGAAGCAGAAGCAGAAGCAGAAGCAGAAGCAGAAGCAGAAGCAGAAGCAGAAGAAGAAGAAGAAGAAGAAGAAGAAGAAGAAGAAGAAGAAGAAGAAGAAGAAGAAGAAGAAGAAGAAGAACAACAACAACAACAACAACAACAAGAGAAGAAGGAGGAGGAGGAGGAAAATATGTTATGTACAGGTATAAATTCCCTGTGATGAATGTGATTAACATGTATAACAAATATGTATGAATAAATAATAAAGTTAAACAGTTAAGAAAACTATTATATGGTTTTCTATTTGTTTCTTGTTGCTGAGATGCAATACCTAACATCCATAATACTAAAGGAAGAATTTTTTTTTCTCTCATGGTTTATAGAGATTTTAGTCAAGGCCATGCCTCCACGGGCCACCTAGACACATCCAGTGGTGTGCTCTAGGCAGCTCCTCTCTAATTTTTAACCTCATTATGTTGCCATTCAGGAGTAAGTGTCAAAGGATAAAAAACAAAACAAAACAAAAAACTAAAGAAATATTAACAAGCTCATTTTAACAGAATATAACAAAATTATATACTAGATCTATGTAGGATTTACTCCAGATATACAAATATAATTTAACATTCAAGAATCAGTATACCATAAATTTTTAAAAAATATTTATTTATTTGTTTGTTTATTTATTGCATTTTAGTAAAGGGCTACATGGTCTACAGGGTCTCACTACATAGATTAGACTCATAGTGATTCACCCTTGTTCAGCCTCCCAAGAGCTGGGATAACAGTCACACACCACCACATGAGTCTCAACTGTAGCACTGTACCGAGTCTCAATTGCTGTCTCAGTATGCCCTGGGGGTGGGGCTGGCACTGTGTGCTGGGTGATTAAACCCTACTGCTTTAATCTGAAAAAAAAATTTAAAAGTAACATTGAAAGGGAAAAACAACACAAGACAAACTGTTCTTTGTTAACTTTGTTGTTCTGAAATTGCCTAGCTACAGAGTTACAGAACTCCTTCACGGATGTGTTATTACTTTCTTGGCCTCTAAAGCATGACGAAGTATGCGGGATGCCTGATTATACCATGCAATTGATGACTTCACCCTGCTAGCTGACCAGAAGAGCTGCCAGGCTATTCTTTCCTGCCTTTGTATCTCCACTGTATCTCCTTCTTGTGCATCATGGAAAAGCACCAGACCACCAGGTACCATGGCCTGATACCCGGGGAATGACCCAAGCCAGTGCCTATTGACGTAAATAAGTCTGCCTTCAAAACCTGTGTGTTGTCTTGGTACTTCTGCTTGTTGTGGCACCATAATACTGTAAAGTACTGTAAGATATCATAAAAGTGTCATTTAAAAACCTAATTTAGAATGAACCTTAATGGACACATCATCAAATAGAAAATAGGCATATAAAAAAGTTTGACACCAAAAATGATTAGTGTATAGCAAATTAAAAATGCAGTGACAACATATACCTATCAAGAAGGCCTAAATCTAAAGATTAAAAATGGAAAATACTGGTGATGACGTGCAGTTGTTAGAAATCTCATGATTTGTAGAAATACAAAGAAGTGCAATCACTTTAGAAAACACTTTCATAATTTCTTACGCAATTTAATGTTTCATACTATATGATACAATGATGCCTCTGGGTACTTAGAGAAGTGAGTTAAATATTTATGTCCACATGAATAGTTTGAACAATCAAGTCTAACAATCTACTCACCAACAAAGTAGCACTTCAGTTCATGAATACTTTGATATGTGAACAATTTGGTTTGCAAACAAAAGCATTTGGCAAAATTGTTTCTCTTTTCAAATTCTACATCAGGTGACAAAAATGTCTATGGCCATTTGCCCACACAAATACAAAATTGTGGAGATTAAGCTCATGAACTATATATATAGCAGTTCTTTCATTGTTATCAAAAACTGGAAGCCTAACCATTGTTAAATTTTTGTTCTTGTTTTGAGATTCTGTACTATATGTACTCTTGCTTGTTACTGTTTTTCTATCTTTGTTTCTGCTGTTTTTACTCTTTAAAATAAAATTAAAAAAAAAAAAAACTGGAAGCAATCAAGATACCCTGTATTGTGCTACAGCACATTCCAGAATCCTATTGAGCAACTGATAATGTCTGAGTGTCTGCATTCTCTCTAAATGCATGCAGCAAAATACTAACTCAAGATGATGGTATTAGATAGTGGGGCGTTGGGAACAATTTGTTGTGAAGTCAGAGCCTTTATGGATGAGATAAATGCCTTTAGAACAAAAGAGACCTTCTAGTATTGTAGGTAGCTAAATTAGATAGAAATATTATAGGCAGTTAGACAGGACCAGACCCTCAAGGATGACATAGAAGACAAGATGACTTTACAACTATAGAGAGACACTCCTCTGCCATGTGCCAGATCTCAATACAAGAGTATACAAATACAACTATATGTTTCCCTAGGGATGGGCATCAGGGATTGATATTCTAAATAGATATCGATCACCTTAAAAGAGCCCAGTTGAGTGACTAACCCAACCCCCAACAGACAGAGGCTGGATTCAATCTATGTTACCTGAGCAATGGTGCTTGTAATCTCATTGGTTGCCCATTGTTTTATCCCACATCATGCCCACCTAAGGGAGTTTTCATGTCTCCTCTACAACCTTAGATCCACCTCACCACTGGTTTTCCTCTATAAAAGTCCCTAGAAGAGACAGCTTCCTGGGGACAACCTGTTTGAGGGCCCCTCCTGTTCCTCTCTTGGACAGGAGCTTTCTTTCCCCTTTTAAATCTATTCTGCTTATTATCTCCATCTGTTCCTAAAATTCATTCTTTGGTTTTAGAGAACAGGAACTTGTCCTAGGTACTTTTCAAGTTTGGAGAAAGAGTTTTTCCCTATATCATTTTGGAAGTCATCCTCCAGGATCAGTTTTTTCTCCCTGAATCACTAGTTTTTTGAGGAATCTCCACACTGATTTCCGTAGTGGTTGCGTCAGTTGACACTCCTACCAACGGTGGAAAAGGGTTCATTTTTCCCCACACTCCCTCCAGTATTTGTTATTGGTTGACTTCTTGATGATAGTCACTCTTTCTGGAGTGAAACGGAATCTCAGTGTTGTTTTAATTTTCATTTCTTGACTGTTATGGTTGTATGTATTTGTCCTCCCAAAACCTCCTGCAATCATGGGGCAGATTTCTAGAGTTTGTGATTAACTCATGATCCACTGGGATTACAGGTCTTAGTGCTACTGAGATTATGGATGTGAGTTCTACTCCCAGCCTAGGGCAGATAGCCTAAATGCAATTTAAAGGAGACAGACTTCCTCTCTGTTGCAATGGTTGCTGTTATTCCTCCCTTTTCCTCTTGCTCTTTGTTCCTGCCATGAACTGCTGCCCTCTGCCATGTGCCAGTCTGCATTAGAGCCATTTGAGAATGGACTGAAATCTCCAGTAACTGTGAGCTAAGTAAACCTTTCCTTTCTTCATTTTGAGTGTTGGATATTTGTCCCAGCAGGGAGAGTAAAGTAACTGAGATATTGATTGACTTATGATGTTGAACTTTTTTTCATATATTTATTTGCCATTTGTATTTGAAGTGTGTATTCATCTCAGCGGTCCATTTGTGGGTTGAATCTTTGAATTTCCTGATTTTTAAAAATTCTTTATATGTTCCAGATAGAAATCCTTTCTCTGAGGGACAGTCAGATAAAATATTTTTCCCAGTTGGAGGCTTATCTTCTTTACTCTGTCGGTGATTTCTTTTGCCCTGTAGAAACTGTTCAGTAAGATTAGATCCTAGTTGTTAATTCTTTAAAGTATTTCTTGTGCAGTTTGTTTTTTGTTCATAAACTCTCTACGTACCTCTATGACTTCAAGATTTCTATCTACTTCCTCTTCTACTAGATTTAGTATTTCTGCTTCAATATTTAATCTTTGATCCATTTTGAGTTTAGTTTAGAGCTTGGTGATAGACATGGGTCTAGTTTTAGCCTTCTGCATGTGGAAAGCCAGTTTTTCCAGCACCACTTATCAAAAAGGCTATCTTCCAGTGCACATGTTTGGCTCTCTGTCAAAGATAAGGTAGCTGAATATGTTTGTAGTTGTGTCTGCATTTTCTAATCTCCTCAGGTCTTTTTATTGCCAGTATCATCATGATTTTATCATAGAGTAGCCTTGTAGTATATAATTTTAAGTCAGGGACTATAATATCTCCTGCATTTCCTTTGTTGCCCCAAATTACTTTTGCTATTCTAGGTCTTTTCACGTTCCAGGATTAATTTGAGGAAGATTTTCCCTAGATCTGCGAAGTGTATTAAGGGTATTTGAATCAGAATTTTATTGGATGTATAACAACTTTGGGAGTATGATTATTTTCACCATATTGGTTCTTTCTTTCCACACACAAGCAAGGAATATCTTTTCATTTCCTCTAATCCTCATCGATCTCTTTTTCCAGAATACTATAATTTTCACTGTTTACATCTTTTACTTTTCACT
>PVKN010021510.1:0-15512 GCA_004027915.1 Capromys pilorides
TTAGTGTTGCTGTTTGTTGTCATTTAGCTTGTCCTCCATGTTCATCAGACCTGTGCTTCCTATCACTTTTAAACATGGAGAATGTAATTTATAAATAAGAGAAAGTGCCTCTGCCCTTCACTGTGTGTGAGGCTATGAGAGGGAAAGAAAAGGAGAGGTATATGGAGGATGGTGAATTGGGACAATGAAGGGGAACTGCAAAGAGTCTTCCTTAAATCAAATTGCTTCTTGATTTAAACAATCTGAAATCTGGATGTTTTAAGTATGTGTAGGCATCTAAAAAGTGCATCTGTGTAGAAGAGGAGCTGGTTTTGTGGTATGCCATTCCTGAAGATGATTGTGTTTCTGTATGACTGTGTGGAAGAGGCATGCCTTCTGTTGCAACTCTCCATCAGACTGAGAGCAAGCTCAGAGATGCTTTTGGGAGCTGAATTATTCTCCATGTTTACTTCTTCAGAAGTTACCTGAAAAGTTGTGGGGAATTGCTTTGTAGGCAGTTAGAACTCCTTGTTGTATATTAATCTCATTACTTTCTACCTTTGCCAGTACAGTATTTCCAGCACCTTCCCTCCTTTATCATGCCTCAAAGCCTTGACAGACCCCAATTTTTAAGCTAAGAGCAAATATGTCATACTTGAGGCAATGAGTGGACTTGAGAAGTTGATTTTTCTCCAGTGTCTGTCTCTGGTCTCTGGCAAGCTCAGGACCAGGCTGCCGAATCTCACTTGCAGCAGGAGAGAAGTCGGCCATTCTAAGAAATGACTTATCTCAGTTGTGTATAGGTCTCACGGATGAGGTTACTGTTTGGCAGGATTCCCACACCCCACTCTTTTTGGTACTGGAGATTGAACTCAGGGCCTTGCACTTGCTAGGCAGGGACTGTGCTGCTGATCTATACATATCCCAGGCCCTCCCTCCCCTTTTCTGCACCAGGGTCTGTCTGTATTTTCTTCACATGCCTAGAGAGGATGAGGGCAAGAAGAATAAGATATTTCCAGGTGCTCAGCAACAGCAGCAGCAACCGGGACTCTTTCTCCTACTGACTCATGGCTTTCCTTTTTTTATCACATGCACTCCATACTGAGGAGGCCAGTGCTGCTGGCCCTGCTGCCTTTGACCACAGTGTCGTGAGCCCCAGCTGCTGCCCACAGCTGTAGGGTGTCAGGTGCAGTGTAGCAAGTGTGGATACAGAGGAGGAATGGTTATAGTTAATAGTGCATGGGTTTGAAATGCTTCTTGGGTATGCTAATGATAGAATATAGAAACAAATATTTACATAGTGGCTGTTAGTGTGGTATTGTGTGAATAATATCAAAGTGTGATTTATGTGACTTAAAAATGGTATGTTGGTTATATCAGGGCCTCTTACTATGTGGTGTAACCAATTCAAACCACTAATCTGCTGGAATACCACTTCCTAAAGGCTACAGCTTCTGAAATATCACCACTAAGCTTCCACAGCATCTCATTTTTTAAGCCACATAAATCACACTGATGCTATTGGTAGGGACCTATGGTGTGTTCACTGTGCAGGTATTGGTACTTGAGAAGTACCGTTTTCACTCTACTCATTTGCATTTGGCTTCATAAACTAATGGTGCCATAAACTAAACTTGCTTCTGCACTTTGTGTGCTACTTTGTTACCTTCACATGACTGAAGCAAGATGTTGTATAGGTAGGTCATAGAAGGAGGCATGTAGTAGCTGTTCTATACATATTGTTCCTTTTTTATCTCCCTGTATACCTCTTCTTTCACCTTTTATTTTTAAGGTAACCCTTGTTTTTAAAAACTTTTTATCCAGATGAGACTAGCATGAGTAGGAGAAATCATACTTATTTGATTTTTTTTTGGCTTTTCAGGGGTACCACTTATCTGGCACCCCTGTAGTGAGTCCCTAATCTCCTGCCAAGTATTTATAGTATACAGGGGGAAGAAAGAGTGAGAGACAAAATAGGGGTGCAGACAGGGATCTGGTTGTTGTCTGAAACAAAAGGACATGAGGCCCCCTGAGCCTTCATATTTATTGATTACATCTGAGTCAAGGACAGTGGGTGAAAGGCAGTAGGTGTTTCTGGAACAGTAATGACGACTGTGGTGGGCTAAAAGGAAGAACAAGGCATTGTTGCAAGGACAAGGATGAGACTGGGGCAGTGAGGAAACTGTAGTTTTCCCAGGGACCTTATCATCTCCAGCAGGTCTTGCCTTGTGAGCACCATAGCAGTCATTAGCCCTAGGGCTTCAAACTGTGATCAGACTCGAGCAGGGAGTCTTCATGTTTCAGTCTGACTCCTCAACATAAAGCCATTCATGCTGTTTTATTAGTTGATTATTTTAAGTGTTTCCCAGTTGTCTCAGTTACTTTTCTGTCATTGCTGGGACAAAATACCCAACACCCCAAATTAAGGAAGGAAGCATTTAGCTCATATTTTGTGGAGGTTTCAGTCCCTACTCAGGTAGCTCCAAGGCAGAGTAGCATATGGCAGGGGGCAGCTGTTCCTGGAGCTGAAAAATAGCAAAACAGCAAGAGCAAAAGGGAGGAGTAATGGCAACAAGGGCAGTAGAGAGCAAGTCTGTCTCCTTTATGTTACACTCAAGCTATCTGCCCCAGGGTGGGTGTAGCACTCATGCCCGTAAGTGTAGCCCTGGGTCATGAATTCATCAAGTCTAGAAGTCCACCTCATGACTGCATGAGGCTTTGGGGGGACAACTAGACACAAATCATGACACCAATATACTGCTGTCAATTTGTTAAATCATTGTGAAGAGGGATTAAATCCTGACATGGATCCTATAGGGAGTGCTATTTTTTTTTTTTTTTGTCTCATGCATTAGCTGGAAAGCAAATTAGATGTTAATCTAGGGCCTTGGGGTTTAGAGCTACAGTTTTGAATTCTGGGTAATAATGTTCCTTTTTAAGACCGAATACATTTGAAGAAATCTTCTAATTCCTCTACCTGAGTTCTTTTAGCTTTGATATTTCAGAATGAGCTCCATACTCTCTTGTGAGTTCTACACACTTTTTTATTAGCTTCTGTGTAATTTCTGAGGCCACATCTCATTTAATCCCATTTTCCCTAGTGCTTTTTTTTCAAAATTAGTTCAGGGTGAGGCTCAGACCTGAATAACTCAAGGTTTATGGTTTATTTTGAGCAGATATTTCACAGGCTTGTATTAGCCTTTATGTCTTTCATTTTCCTTCACAAGGATTGTATTGTCCCCAACACTGAGTAAAGTTAAGTGATTTTTAAAAAAATTTCTCTAATCCCAAACTTAAGACTTGCTTAGATCAAGGTACAGTGTCCATTACGAGGAACATAATGGTTCTTCCACTTGTTGCCACATGCACCAAAGGAGAATCTTTTTGCATTTTCTTAGACTGTATCTTTCATAGCAAGTCGTGCCCCTGCTGAATTCATATGTTGAAGTCTTAATCTTCAGTTTTTGAAAACGTTACCTTGCTTGGAAATAGAGTTTTATAGAGGTTATCAAGGGGTGATGAAATCATTAAGACAGGCATTAATTTATCACAACTGGTATCTTTATCAGGTGGGGAAATACAGAGAAAATATGGACAGTGGGACAATACCCTCAAACATAAAGCAGAGATCAGGATGATGACCTTGAAGCCAGGGAATGCCGGTCTGCCAGGAAGCTACAGAATCTATAAGGGAGGAACAGATCTCAGAAGGAACCAGCCTTGCTAATATCTTGATCTTAAACAGAGGCTAGAAGGCTCTGAACCTGAGAGGCCAGAAAATTCTACATTTAAGCCAATAAGTTTGTGGCACTTGATTACATCAGTACCAGGAAACCAACAGTGTTGTAGAGGCAGGGAGTAGTGGGGAGGGAATTGGACTCCCATCCAAGCAGCATCCTGAGGGTCTTTTAAATGTGACTCAACACCATTCACACAAAGTACCTTCCTTTTTCTGGTTACTCTTATTACTAGTATTCCTTATCCTCATCCTTCTTTTGTAGTGGCACTCTAAGCTTTTGTTACCTTATAAGAAAAATCACCCCTTTTGGTACCTTAACACCGAAGCATGCTTTGCTGTCTTTTTATTACCTTACCATAGACCCTGCTTTTTAAGGTTTTTATTTTACATTGGTTAAGTGACTAGATTTTTCATTTTTTTACCTTAATATAATGCCAGCTTTTTTTTTTTTTGGAGAGAGTTTAATATAAGATTTCTAGGTAAAAAGATGGAATATCTTATGAAGGCACCCTTTTATGAATGGTTGTGTGACTTGGTAATACGTGGCAGTGACCGAGTTAATAATTAATGCCACCATAGTAGTATCATATGGAAATTAATGAGCAAATGTAGAGAAATATTTGTTGAAGCTAAAGAATCATAGCAGAGGTCCTTCTTCCAGCATCTCTGTATGTGTTTATTTTTCACAGAAATTTCTCACAGATGTATATGACACATGAATATTTTCTTCCACATGCTTTTCAGGAGGGGCCTGTAAAACATATGGAAAATAGTAGAAACAAAAGGCTGTTGATTCACTGGATCAGCATACTATCTTGGGAGAGGAGTGTTTATACTTGGGGGAAAGGAAGCAATTAGAAGATTTTATTTTTCTCTGGAACTAGCTTGCTCCAACAAAAGCCATCTGTATGAAAATCTCAGGGTGTTCAGTGCCCCTTGCCCTGCACTGACACAGTCCAGGTTGGGCAGCAGTGGCAAGTTATTGGATGTAGACACGGTCCTCTGGGCTAGGACAAGAATTGTTGTTCACTTCATGCTACCCACCTTAGAGAGTAGAATGCGAGCACATATATGCACCAGTGTTCAAGCACCTTATGTATAAAAATGCTGCTGTTCAGTGTTTTAGCAATCCTGGAGAGCCAGGATGCAGTAGCAGAGTGTGATGGGCAGGCAAACTTAACCCTCTGTTCTTAGAGAGAATGACAACGTGACTGAATAGTCTGAACTCATCTCCTTTGCCTCCTGCCTTGCTTAGTGAGCATAATTATGCACTAGAGGCTTTTCTAACAATGAGGAATATAATGATCATGAAGCTGTATAAATTTGTTGAACTTTCTTAAAGCCACGTCGAATTTTCTTTCAAGTCCTTGTAATAAGTAAGACCACTATCCTGTGAGCCAGTCCCAAAGATACAGGGGAAAGAAACTCCCAAGCTGCTAGATATCTGGTGTGAGTTCATGTTCTCCATTAATTTTTTATTTCTTAAAGAGAGTACACAATAGTATTAAAACAGAAAAATTACAAGTAATACAGAATTTACTCAACAAAATATGAATTTCACAGTATTTGTCATAATGCAGTGTTGTCTTCCATCTGGTTGTTCATTTTACCAGATATATGCTGTAAAATTGGAAGAAGAAAGAAAAACAGAAATATATAAGAAATTAAGGAAAAAAAAAGAACAATTGAAAAAGGAGACAAAGCAAATTAAGTGTTAATTGCTCCTTTCCACAGACAAGCAGAAATCCTTAGTGCAGTTGTCCAAACCATTCTGCTTACATACATACATATATCTCTTTCCGTACTGCCACTCCTATCCTTCTCAACTCAGTAATTCCTTACTTTTGAATCATATTCCCTGAAATTGACAAATGAATTTTAGGAATAACAGAGGTTAAGAGCAGAATATATGTGTTGGGGGAAAGAACACTTCTGTTCAAGAGAAAAACAGAAGGGGTCCCAAATGGGTTGTCAAGGATCCTGCCTTTTTCTAGGGCGTTTTATACAGCAGATCCAAGACATGAGGCGGGTCCAAGATGGGAAAAATGGGAAACTGCAAGATGGGCATGAGGTAGGACAAAACTATGGTCAACCAATAGGATTATATTTATTCAGGTAACATTCATTAAATTGGGATCAAATGGGGGATGAGTAATATGGTAAGTGGGCATGAATACAGAGCAAGGGCTCCTCCTATAGGGGACTGGATTAGTGCCTCTTCCCTGACTTCAAGATAATGTACAGCTATTTAGAATGTCAATCCCTGTGGTTTATTCTTAGGGAAGTATGTGGGTGCATTTGTTTTATCTTTTTTCTTGAGATCTGGCCCACAGAGGTGCCTATCTCCCCCACAGTTGAGAGGTATTTTGTCTTCTGTACTGGCCCTTCTGGGGCCTAGCCCTATTGAAATTTTTATCTAATTTAGCTGCCTGTAGCACGAATATAGCATCTCTACTATCGGTCTGTTTCCTCCTACCACGTACTTCATGTTTGCCTGGTGATGGACTTTTTTTGTATTCATTGGCCAGGTTTCTAACTAGTTATGTTTTTTTCCTATTTTTGTTCAATTCCAGTTGTCTTAAGTGATCTTTATACACAGTTTGGTGTATCTTTTTAAAATTTTTCCTTCTTTGATTTTTTGAGACAAGGTCTTACAATGTCCCTCAGGCTGGCTTCAAACTTGATATATAGCCCGCACTGGCATTGAGATAGTGATCCTTCTGCCTAACCCTCCTGAGTGCTGGGATTAGAGGCATTTTCCATTATACTCAGTTCAGGTTTTTTTGGTGGCATAATTTTGAGATATATTATTTTGTTCTTTTCCTTTGGGACTTTGAAGAGACTAGTAGAGTATAATCAGATCCGTTGCTAATTAAACTAAAACTTTGGCAAGTACACACATACTTTACATGTGTGTATAGGTAGGAGGAAAAACCCAGAGAAGTGGAGGAATGGTTAAAATCATAGCAGTAAAGGCTCAGAAGATTTTTGGAAGATCTAACAAATCTTCCAGAGCTCTCTAGTCAGCCAGCAAGCTCATTTCAAGTATGTTTTCACAGCAGGTTGAATGTTGCTGGTATAAGATTGAGGGAACTGTAAGTTGCAATCCAGTAGCCATCCTTTACTGGCTCTGTGACTGTTGGCCAGCAGTTTAGCCACATGTATAAGATAGAGCTCTTTGTAACTACCTCACAGAATGGTTCTTAAGATAGATTGCAGTCGCGTAGATCTTGGATGGAGTACTGTGTCTGGAAAGGTTGTGCCCCTGCATGCCATTTATTTGTTTTTGTATCCTGAGTCCTGGTCATTGTTCTGACAGCAGTTTCTACCTGAGTGCTGCCCTGAGGCTGCTTGTTAGCTTACAGTGTCCCACCTTTTCAGTTCACCTGTAAGAGCGAATACAGGTGCATTAGAAGTATTCATGCAGAGGACCTGCTAAGGGAAGATTCCATCTTAGTTAAATATGTGGTAGCCTTTTTTACTCATATACATTTCCTAAAAAAGGTAAAACTTACATCCCCCAAATTATGATTGCAAGAGGAAAACATATGCATTTTAAAATAAAATGATTTTGTGAGTTTTGGTTTGGTATACAATATGTGTGCAGCAAGTGCTCATTTTTGTGTCTATGAAAATGTGTGGCTGTGAGGCTAGGTGTTTTCTGGAAAGAATCATCTTATGTAACAGCCTGTTTCAGTATTCAGCCTGTAGGTGGCAGTTTTGTATATGTATTAGTAACTACTGTATTACATGGTCAGCTTGAAAATTAGTTGTCCCTTACTCATCAACAGTTTAGGTGTGTGTGTTTCCTGTAGAAATGATTATCATGTGTGTACTACTCCTTAAGGGAAAAGTATTCTGAATGACTTGCTCTTTCTCTAGAAGTTCTTTCCTCCCACCCTTTCACGGGTCATTCGTACCTCCTTCCAGCAAAGGCAAGCATGTTAGCCTGGTCTCTGCTTAAACACTCGCCTTTTATCTGGCTTCTGAACTAAGAATGTACAGGGTGCCATTTGAGAATGGTGAACACCACAGATGCCTGATTGCTCTGTCCAGGGTGTGCTGAAAGTTCGGCAGGCCTACTTTCGCTCTTGGTGCACTGTGCCTTTATCTTGTGCAACAGATGAATCCATTTTTCCTGGTTTTGAGCTTCCTGTCCCTCCCCTTCTTGCCCTGTGTTTGGAATAATATTTGATTTTTGTCTTCCTGCTGGTTGGATTTTAGCTCTGAACTCAATGCCATTGACATTTCAGGCAGGAAATGGCCTTTTCCTTCCTCAAAGGGTGTTACAGTGTTCTGACTTCCATGATTTGAATGGGGAAGATGCCATGCTTTCTGAGTTGCTTCTTGAATGTAAAATAAGCTCTGGGCAAGTTTTTATAATCTTTAGAATTCATGTAGTAAGAACTCGTCATTGAGCTTTTGGTTTGGTTTGTTTCTAATTAAATGAGGGAGTGTTTGACTCTGGTTTAAGAATGTGATGTAGTGGTGAATAAATTTGAGGGCGGGGTGATTGAGACAACCAGTTTTTTTTTTTTTTTTTCCCTTTTTAGCAGTATAATTTGGAATTTCATTAATTAGGTAGGCTAATTTATTTCCTAGTTTCTAAACATAGAATCAGTTAGTTTAAGAAGATATAACATTTTGCTGTTATATAAATCCAAAGAAAGGAAGCAATTCACTTAGTAAATTTCACTTATATACATTTCTATTTATCATAAAACAGAATAGTAAACATGGAAAAATAGTTACCAACCACAAGATATATTTTGTTTGTTGTCAGTAATAGCAGCAAATGTTTACATTCCCCCTGAGTCTTATTCATCCCATCATTCAGTAATGCTTTTTCCTGGTGCATTCTGTTAAAGTTTAGTTCTCCACCTCTGGAATTTAGTGTCATGGCTGGCACATAACAGACACCCAATGGACGTGTTATGTTTAAGGCGTTGCAGTTTAATGTGCCAAAGATTTCTGTGCAAAGGCTTCCTGGATGTCTTACATTAAGTTTGTTTTATATATAAACTGTAAGAAATCTCTGGTGGGGTTTGGTGAATTTTGCTCTTTGGACTATTATTATTGAAATGATCCTAATTATTTTAGGATCTTCCCTCCAAAGAGGTCAGTGCTGTAGGCATTAATAGATTATGATTCATCCGTTCATTAGGATGAGATCTTTTCTAAATAATTGATTAGGAGCTGCCTCTAAAGTTCTTACTGTACATGTGGGAGGGGACTTGTCTCTCTACTGAGCTGCATTCTTGAAGGAATCCCAGCAAAGATATGCTGCATGCACTTGGGGGCAGTATACCATTGTGGTTACCCTGTGGGCTCACTTCAGAGGCAGACACACAAGGGTTCAAGTTCAGGCTTTGGCACACAGTAGCAGTGTGACATTATGCAACTAATTTCTCTGCTTTGCTTTTTTCCCCTCACTTTTAAAAAGAGATACAACAATTGTATTTCATACAGTAGTGATAAATAAATAATAGTTCAACTAATGTTCTTAGCACAGAGCTTGTCATATGAAAACTTTTAAGAAATTTTAGCTAGATTTGATTTGAGGACAACCAGTTTACAACTTCTGGTCGCTGTTGCTGTCTGTCTGTCTGTCTGTCCATCTCCCCTTCTGTCTTCCTCCTCTTCCTCTTCTTTTTCCCTTCCCTCCCTTCTTCCCTCCCTCCCTCCCTCTTACCTGCACATCCAGATTACCAATGGCAAATGATGATGGGTGACAGCTGCCTTTGTTTCTTCAGGGGAAATACTTCTTGATCCCTGTGTTTCTGTCAAGAAGTGAAGTACAGAAGAGAAACCAAAAGGCTGCAGATTTTAAGGGAAATGAGACCAAGCCTGTTTTCCTTAGGGCAATAAAGAATTTCTTAGCCATTCTCCCCATTTTGCTTACTTACTTGCTCTCTGTAGTCATTAGAGTCTGTAATTTCATAAATAAATATGGAAAGGACGTCCTGCTTCAAGATTATTTTCCATGGTTTTCGTTATATCTGTGTAAGTGAAGATATCCTGAACATTAACCTTCGTTCAGGAGCTGTTAGAAATCAATTTTCTCAGTAGTGCTTTAAAAACAAAGGGCAAAGCTCTTTTCTCATGTAGATTTTAAATCTATTCCTCAAGCCTTCATTTCCCTGTCATCCTACATAAACATAGTGGAGTAGGTGTCACATACAGACTGTGAGAACATGCGTTTCTGTGGATGCCACAGTCCTTGCTTGATTCTGAACTTGACCCTTAAATGGATGGAATGAAGGAAAGGAATTCTTTTCAAGTCAAGATTTATAGTCTGGTGAATGACTAAACTCTAGACCTTTGGAGATTGACTTAAAAAGAAGAGCACTGTTAGATTTTGAGTGTATTTGTTTCATTGGGGTGGAGTTAGTTTTAGCATTTCCTTGTCCAATAGGAAGTGGGTGAATTGCCAAACTACTGAGATCACCATTGTTGACTTAGATTCAGGAGTAAGATTAGAGCAGGAAGGCTGTCTAGGAACCCTGGATTCAATGCTGGTTGTGCTTCTTGCTCTTGGCTAGTGAGAGGGTGGGGAGCAGACATAGAGATCCCAGGACCCTGGATGTGCTCCTGGGTGATGGGTTGCTTTCTTTTGGCTCTTTATTGGGAGCCACATTGGAGGAAATAATAGTGGTGGGTGGCACTTGCCCTGTTCCTTGCATTGGCCCTGCGGTGGGAGTGTGTGAGCTCAGAGAAGATTGCAGCTTCTTGAGCTAGTGCGGTGTCATCACTACCCAGGAGCCTATTCAGAGGGAAAAAGAAGTGCTGTATTCTAAGAAAAATCATAGAATTGAGCTTTAGAAGGATTTTTAAGTTGTTTGCTTCTTCTCTTTGACAACTAGAGGGAGCTTCTTGAAAGATTTTCTAGAATTTATTAGATTCTCTCTGTCTTTATCAGTTGCCAGCCATTAATTTAAAAGGGCAACTTTGATGATTACTATGTAGGAAAAAGAAAATGGCCATGATGTCAGAGCTGCTGTGTTCCTTCAACCCTCAGCTGAGTGCTTTGTGGTAGAGGTGTGATTTTCAGTGCTGTTTTGGTAGTGGGCTCCTGCATATATTGGCATGACATGTGGGTTGTTTCTTTTCTTTTAAAAATAATTTGCAGCCATAATTTTGACCCTACTTAATACTTACATTTGCTCATGTGATAAGGATAGACTTTTAGTTTTTGCTGTATGTCTGACTTTGAAAAGTTGTATACATTTCTCATTAAAACTTTCATAACATACCCTGAGTTTTAACCCTAATACCCTGGCCCACAAGCAATTTGAACTATTCTATGCTGCTCTTCTTAAAAATACAGGTCATAAGAATAACACTGAAGAGCTCAGTTGCTGTCTACCAGGGCCACACAGCTGGAAAGCACTAGAATTAGGATAAATCGTAAGGCAGAAGTCCTATCTCTTGGGTATTTGAAACAATTTTTAAAACTGAGATGTAATCATAGTAGAATAGATACAACTTGTGTATATTTTAATGATTTATACACACTTCTGTAGTCAGATGTAGAACACCTGTCAACCCAAAAGTTTCCTTTATACCTTTTCCCCAGACATCTTTATCCTTCCCTTAATACAGTCGCTATCTTCTGCCACTATGGAGGTGTTTTGGAAGTATTTGAGCATCATATAACTGGAACCATACAGTTTGTAGTCTTTTGCATCTCACTTCTTTTCCTCATTATGTCCATGAGATTCGTTCATGTTGAAGTTGCATGGAGAAGTAATTGATTCTTTTTTGTCTTTGAGTGCTGTTCCATTTTTGAAATATTTAGTGCCTTATCCTCTTATTGATAGGTACTTTTGTTGTTGCTACAGTTTGGGGCAATTATGAATAAAATTACAAATGTTGTAGAGTGTGCCATTTGGTGGATAAAAGCTTAGTGACATAGGAGAGTCAGTACTGCTAGAGTACACATTTAGTTCTAGTAGATAATGCTAAAGTGGTTCTATCAGTTTATTCTCTCACCAGCAATCTTTGGGTCCCAGTTGCCCTATGTTCCTGCTACTACTTGGTGTTGGTGGTCTTATTAAATACTGTTCATTCAGATAGGAGAGCAGGAGAGTATTTGTTGTATCTCACTATTTTTTTTTTTTTTTTTTTTTGAGGGACCGGGGTTTGAACTCATGACCTTGTACTTTCCAGGCAGGCACTTGTGCCATGGAGCTATCTCCACAGCAGCTCCCTCACTGTGGTTTTAATTACATTTTCCTAATGAATAACAATTTGGTTTTGTGTTTCTTATGCTTAGTAGCTCTTTGAATGTCTTCTGAAATCTCTAGCAAGTCTTTCATTGAGTTAGATTGTTTGTCTTCCCCCTATATATTTGTAGACATCCCTTACATATTTTGGATGTGAGTTTTGTTGGAGATATTTATTAGAAATACCTTCTCTCCTTCTCATTTCCTTTTTAATTGTGTGTGTGTGTGTGTGTGTGTGTGTGTGTGTGTGTGTGCGTGCGTGCGAATAATCCTATGGCCTTTAAACTATATCCCTAGTTTTTTATTTTTATTTTGAGACAGGATCTCAAAATAGGCTAGGTTTGAACTTGCAGTCCTCCTTGCTCGGGCAACCAGTATGTTGAGATTATAGGTATGGGCCACTGCATCCAGTTTAATATTATGCTTTGATGAGTATAAGTTTTCATTTGGGTGAAGTTCAAATTGTCCTTTTTCATATGAGTAGTGCTTTTTTGTGTTCTTAGGGGAAAAGCATCATTGCATTTTCCATTTCTTGAACATTTTGAGGTAGGAAGAAATGTGGAGAACCACTTCTGTAGAAGGTATAAAGCCCCAGTCACATTGGGTGCTGGTGGGTTTTTTTTTAAATTGGTGTGTGTTTGGGATATGAAATCCTGGTTTTTGGATTCTTATCTGCAATGGTATTCTGAGCTTTCATATTTATGAATGACTTTCGGTTTACAAAGCTCTTTGGCTGTCCGTCTTGTTTGATCCTTTGCAGGGACTCAGTAAGTTATTGTAGGAGTGCTTTTTTTTTTTTTTTTTTTTTTAATTTTATATAGTTAGTACAGGGTCCACAGTATCTCACTACACAGATCAGACTCAGTGATCCTCCTGTTTTCAGCCTTCCAAGTGCTGGGATTACAGGCATGTTCCACCACGCCCAGTCTTGATCCTTGTCTCAGCATGCCGTGGGGGTGGGGCCAGCACGACTTGTGGTGACAGGTACTTTAGTCTCCTATCTGGCCTACCTCCGCCTCTCGTTTTTTATGTATTTAGTATAGGGTCTACAGGGTCTCATTACACAGATTGGACTCATAGTGATCCTCCTGTTTTCAGCCTCCCAAGTGCTGGGATTACGTTAGTTTTGACACTAGAGGACTTGGCTCAATAATATGAACTCCTGGGTACTATGGGACCTTCACATTTGCTGTGCCATTTTGCACAGGGGGTAAGAGATGGATTCACTGTGCTCATATCATGGCTCTGTAGCTTGCTAAACACAGTGACTGGTATATGGTACTGGGCTATTGCCATTGTTCTTTTATTAGAGTGTCTAATAGGGTAACAATTCTTTGTAGAGCTAGAAAGAGCTCTGATCATTTACTCCATTTGTCTTGCGTTATCTTATATTTCCCTTCCTTATTCCATACCAATCCTATGCCCTATGGTTTTTGCTGTAGAAAAACATGTGCATTTCAAGTGTACACTAAACCAACCAATAGGAGAAAGTAAAAATATGCTGTCTTATAGGACTAGTATGGAAAACCTTCACTGAAGGTTTTGTTTTGAAGGATGCTGGTTTGTGGAGGCATAGGAAGGGAAATACCAAAAAAAGTTATTGCTTAATTCTAAAATAAAAGATATTGACCCTTTCACCTTGGTTCTAGGAAACTCACATGGAAGTAAGAGATTTGTATAATAGTGATTTCAATTGTAAGAAAGGAACAGAAACAAATGACTGTTTTCCAGATGTCTAGAAAGAATGATACTATACTCAAATATATGTTCATGAAGTCTAGGAAGAGACTATGTGACCTGGGCTAGGACTAAAACTAAATTTGCTTTATCCGCCATCTTCCACCCCATCCCTACACTCTACCCTAAAAGGAGAACTGGACCACATGTGTGGGGGAGGGAGGACTTGTATTTTGATATATTTTCTTGAAATAAAAACAAATCCTGTTGACTTTCCCAGTTACCAAGGCCGAGGGGCCCACCCTTCACACCCTCTGAGTTTGTCTGAACTTCCTCTTTGTGGCTCTGGGTGAACATTTCACACCATGTGCCATGAAGTTGATGTGACATCTGTGAGGGCCCAGAGGTCTTGATAGGCAGCTCTTGTGCTCAGCCTGTTTCCTAGCAGGAAATGAACTGGAGACATGTTGGCTCCATGATCCCAGTGTAGAGAGGAGAGTGACTTGCTGCCAGAGCAGGGCCACCAGCAAAGAAAAGGAATGGGATAGAGCCAGCAACTAGGACACAGGTCTTAGACTTAACTGTGAATACAAATCATCTGGAGAGCCGGGTGAAGTCCAGCCAGGAAATTCAGATTCAGCAAGGCAGAGTTGTGGATCTCCATTTTCTTGGGTTACCTGATTAGCAAAGAGGTATGGAGGTACAAAGACCTTGAATAACAAAAACCCAGGCTTAGAGACTGGTGAGTTCTTCAGTAACCTCTATAGATTCAAAGCCCTCAGTTTCAAAGTAACATTTTGGTTGGCTTTTTGTAAGATGGAAGAGAAAAATCAATTTGCCATGTCCCCAAGCCAAGGGTAGTTTTGTGGAGCCATGGCTATCAGAATAGGGAGTCTAACTCAGTCCGTAGACTGATGGTGGGACATGGACATTTGAGTCTGAGAGTAAGAATTTTTGAATTCATTCATTGGAGATGCTTGTGGAGAGAGGAGTTGTTTCATCTTCAGAGTCTTCTTTGTGTTGTGATGTCAATGCCAAGTGTCCTTCACAGGCTTCCTTCCACCCCCATACACTACCCAGTCTCTCAGGCACATCACCCTCATATGCCCTCATCCACTCCTACACCCTCATCCACTTCTCCATCTGAACCGCTACGCTGTGCTCTCTGTATTCCCAACTCTTTCTTACTTACATAATCACATCTTTGAAAACGTCTTTCCTTAGGCAGTGTTGAGAGATGATAAATGAAAAGATGCAGATGTGCTATTTAAAATAGGTTAAACATAAAGAAGCCTATCTTAGAACTACGGAAACCAGCTGGGCATGGGGATTGTAGGTGGGTGAGAACAAACAGGCTTGTGGAGTTCCGGTATTGTGCACACTCCTCAGCAGGATTCATGGATTTGACAGCAATCAGAGTTTAGTTCTCACTCTCCCTACCTTGTGGAGTTTTTAAAACTTTAAATATGATAGTTAAAATCAGTAATTCTTAACTTTCGAAGGGTAGCAGTCCTCTTTGAGAATCTGGACAGTTTGAATTATTTTACCAGAAAAACCACACATGTATTTGAAGGGGAAGTGGTTTATGAATAATCCGGGATCCATCTGTGGACCTTAAATAAAGAACACATGCCTTGATTAGCATGTGACCTTCTCCTAAGGTCATTTTTGTGGCGCAGTCTCTTTTTTTTGTGGAATACTATTGGTAGTGGGCACTCCACAAGAGCCACTTGATATTATGTGTTTGCTTTTTGGAGGGTTTATGTTTAGTTGTGAAGAGCAAGTGTGTGTGTGTGTATTTTAAACATTTATTTATTTATTTATTTATTTATTTATTTATTTATGGCTCAGCCTGCCCTGGCAGTGGGGCTGGCGCAGCATGTGGTGCCTGG
>PVKN010021511.1:0-15482 GCA_004027915.1 Capromys pilorides
CTGAGCTATTTGGCTGACTCTAGGCTACCTTTAGTTTTAAAGAACATTTTGTTTCTGAAACAAAATGCTGTAATCCCAGCACTTGGGAGGTAGGAAACAAATGGATCACTATGAGTTGCATAGTGAGACCCTGTAGAAAAAAAAAAAGAATATTTGTGTGTGTGTGTGTGTGTGTGTGTTTGGCGGGACCGGGGTTCAAACTCAAACTCACGACCTTACACTTGCCAGGCAGGCACTTGTGCCATGGAGCTATCTCCTCAGCCCCTTAAAGAACATTTTATAATGGAATTATCACAATCATAAACAAAAGTAGACAAACTTGTTTTTGTCAGTTCGAATGCAAGTAAAGTCTATACTTGATGTCTGATTAATAGAATTCCATTTCCCCAGTTCTTCCACATTATTTTAATGACATATTTGCAGGAGAAATTAGGATGTTCAATCCTATAGAAGATTTTTAATTTTTCAAGGGGATCAAACTCAGCACCTTGCCCTTGCCAGGCAGGCACTTGTGCAGCTGAGCTGTCTCCCCCCACAATCCTGTAGAACAGTGGGGAGCAATCTACAGAATGTGTGCTGCCTCGGACTGTTTATATCCTTGAAAGCTCTAAAAGGTTCCATGTCACTGCTCTAGTTTCCCCTTTGGGATTTGGTGACTGTATCTTCAAAGTGCCTTAACTTGCTGTAAAATAAAATGAATCCAGATTCTGTTCCTTTACCAAGAAATACTAGGTGGTGCTGCACACGTGCTACTCTAACACTCAGGGCGCACATGGCTCCAGAGGACCCCCTGCTTCTGGAGGAAGGGCGCTCAGATGTCGGGGCTTGTAATCCTGAAACACCACTGCAGAGTTCCTGTCATCCCTTCCCTCAGTATGTTAGAGTTCATGAGTAATTTTTCTATTCTATTTCTTTTGGATTTAGTGACTAGAAATCATCCATTAAAAACTTTATATATTCAAGTATTTAATTTGAAGTGTAGATCATACAGCAAAGACATTTATGCATGACTCTTTCCCTCACTTAGCAATTTCTTGGTTTTTCAAAATAATGAGTCAAGACCCTAAAAACCTCTCTAGATGCCCAGGCACCATTGTTGTACACACCCCCTACCCTTCCTCTGTTCGTTGTTATAAATATATATGTGCTGGGGTGATCAGATACTCCAGTGAATGATTAAATTTTTAAAATATTATTACAGTAAAAGACACATTGCCATTCATCCCCCTCCCTTTGAACACAGTTATCCCATTGTTATTGCCACTTTTTGAAATAGCTGTAGAAATCCTCTCTTGATCAAAAAATGATGATCAGGGGGCCACTGAGATAGCTCAGTGGACTAAAGCGCCTGCTTAGGCACACTTAGGCAAGTGCAGGGACCGCAGTTCGATCCCTGGCACCACATGGCACACCTATAATCCCAGTGCTGGGGAGGCTGAAAGCAGGAGGGTCACTGCAAATCGGTGCTGCACTGTGAGACCCTGTAACAACCAAATACATTTTTAAAAAAAAGATAATCAAAATGATGATCAAAAATACGGTGAATGCTACTGGAGAATGCCAGCCAATGAGAGTGGGCTTGTGAAGCCATTGCAGTGCGTCCTCATCCCCCTTATTCCCAGGGTCTGGCGCCTGGCTACTTCTGGCTCTTCTGCAGTCAAAGTGACTAGGAAGGCAAATGTCTTGAATTGTCAGGGCACCAAGGCAGACACAGCCATGCAGCCAGATGTATGAAGGACTTCCAGAGCTGCTTCAGAAAGTGGCAAGAGTGACGGATATTCAAAGTGAGGAAGAGTATGCTGTGGATTAGGGGCAACATATTTTACCAAAGTAAAGTTTTTAAAAACCTTAAGTGTTTACCATGTTGTTCTATCACACTTTTTATATCTACTATTTCCCTTATAGGTACTATTTGGGTCACTATGTGCTTTCTTTCTTTTTTAAGTATAATTTTCTTTTTTTTATAGTTTATTATTATTTTTTCTAAACCTCATTTATTTATTTATTTGTGTTTTAGCCAGCTCACCCTGCCTTGGGGGTGGGGCTGGCGCAGCATGTGGTGCTGGGGATCAAACCGCAGTCCCTGTGGCTGCCCAAGCAGGGGCTCTAGACCACTGAGCCATCTCACTGGCCCTTTTAAGTATAATTTTCTAATTACCCCAGTTAACCTGGCTGGCTAGCTGTCTGTCTGTCTGTCTCTGTCTCTGTCTGTCTGTCTCTGTCTCTGTCTGTCTGTCTCTCTCTCTCTCTCTCTCTCTCTCTCTCTCTCTCGACATCTCCCTAATTGCCAGGCTGCCCAGACTAGACTCATACTTGTTATCCTCCCGCTTCAGCGGAGGATTACTCACTTGTAATCCTGAGTGCTGGGATTACAAGCTTGCATAGGCATGCATCAACGTGCCCGGCTCATCTCTTTTATTCTTTGTACTTGATTGGTTTCATTTTCTACATTAGATTTTCAAGCTCTTTGGAATATGTCCCTGTATGAGGAGTAGATCCAACTTCATCTATTTCACCCTTAAAGTTTTGATTTGCTTATCTAATTTAACAGTGTCTAAAATTAGTCCTTACCTCTCTGAACAGTATATAAACTCAGAATAATTGCTCGAACCATCTTTCCTATGAAATACTAGGTTTTAGTGTTTCTCTTGTGTGTCACCAAAGTAAACATTGTTACCATGGTCTTGGGCTGCCTTTATGCATGCTCATCCGTGCACATCAGTTCAGTTCCTGTCCTACCATCTGCATCTCAGAGCTTATTCCACTCCGCCAAAGGCAGGTCCCTGTTGTGAGCGCTCGTTGAAATAAACTTTTTTTTTTCCGTCTCCTGTATTTGATTTGGGTGGGCTTGGGCCCTGCGACTGCATCTTACTCCTTGTCATTATCATTTTGTATGTCAGTGATCTCTTCACGTTGGTGAAGTTATGCTGTTAGCACCTATGGGAGTTTGTTCTGCATCCACCAAGCTTGTTCCCCTCCAGTGGGTGGAGTAGGAGCTTTGGAGTTGGGGAGTCTAAGGATGGACAAAGGCTCAGGGTCCTTACCAGGCAGGCTTGGGCCAGACCAGATGGCAGATGGGTTCAGGACTGGAACTCAGGCGGGAATAGCCAGGAGATGGAGGCAGGCCGGGGGTCCTTACCCGGCAGGGGCGCGGGTCAGACTGGATGGCAGATAGGTTCGGGACCGGCAGGCACACGGGCCAGACTAGATGGCGGATGAGTTCGGGACTCAAAACTTTTTTTTTTGAGTCTTTTATTTCAGGCTGTTTATAAATCTTTTAGCTAAGACTATGACTCTGGGTTCTCCTACAACTGTACGTGGTTTTCTGGCTTATTTGTTGTTGTTAAGAAATTAAGATTCCTTTTTACTTAATCCCTCATTTTTCTCTGGGCTTTTTCAAGACAGGCTTCACTACTTTTGCTGTCTGAGCTTCACTGTTCTATAGCTACATGTGAATTTCTCATGTATATCTTGTTTGAGGCCTAGGGCCTCTTGAAACTCTAGGATTGGCACTTTTTACCAATCCTTGAGGAATTCTAATCTATCATCTTTTTGTTTTATGGCCAGCTCAGCCTGCAGGGGGGTGGGGGGTGCTGGCACAGCATGTGGTGTCGGGGATCAAAGCACGGTCCCTGTGGTTGCCTAAGCAGGTGCTTTAGACTGCTGAGCCATCTCGCCAGCCCTCTAGCATCTTTTTAAAAGTTAAGTATCAGTACATCTTAGGTATACTTGATGACCATACTCATTATAAGGAGTTGGTACCTACACGTGGTATAACTTGCTTGTTTCCTATTCTCCCTTCTGTTCCTTTCCTCTCTTTCTTTATCAAAGCTATTTCCATTTTTTCCTTTTTTTCTTTCTTCTTTTAATATTGTCCTTCTATCCTTCTGTGTATTTCTTCTAGAACTCTGATTAGACATTGAAGGTCTGCCTGTATGCAAGAGTTCAGGTCTGATAATTCAATAATCACATTTATCTTTTATGCATTAATCTTAAGCTTTTTATAGCAGGGGAGAGTTTTGGGAGGAGGTCTAGTCCACCATATATTTTAGCAACAAAACTCTATTCTTTTAAAATATTGACATTCAGAATTTAAACAAAGAGAAGTTTATGGAAGAATTAAAGAGAAGAAAAGTGGTGGCTCCAGAACCCTTGCCTTATGAGTGAGGCACTTCCTGCCTGTGTCCTTGTGTGGGTGCCCTTGGCACCCCCCCCCCCCCCAGCAAGGCTCCTCCTTGTGTCTGACAGATGGCAGCAGGGACCAGGGGGCTGTGTCCTCTTTCTGTCTCCTGGCTCTGTTCCACTTTAGTGCTCTGCATTTCATCCAGTTTAAGTTCACTAACTTAACATATAACAAATAACAAAGGTAACTAAAGAGCCATTATATGTAGTCCTCTTTCCTTTGATTTCTGTCATGTACTTTCACTGGAGCAGTTTCATAAAAACCATAAGCAGTGATTCAGTGAGGAGGCCCATGAGATAGGGGGTGGGGGCAGAGGCTATCGAGGCAACAGTGCCATGTGGCCCCCAGTTCTAAGTGCCTTTACAGCTGAAGATGTGTCCCTGTTATTAAAACATTTGCCCAGAAGGCTGGGGGTGGCAGTTCTTGCCTATAATCCCAGCACTTGGGCGGTTTAGGGAGAATTGCTGTGAGTTGTTCACCTTGGGCTTCATCGCTGAGACCCTCCCTCAGAAAACAAATAATCAAAACACTGAGTCCAGGCTGTCTTTGAGCTCAGTTCTCTATGTTCTGTGCATCCCACTGCTTCAGGTAATAAGTACTAGCAGTTCGTTACTCACCATTTAAAGCAATATTCTGTCTCCAACTGACTCAGATTTCAAAATGTGGGTAGGAATGAAAATACGTATTTGATTCTCTAAATTATCTTTGTTAATGAAGAGAAGCAAAAGTATAGGGGCCAGCAAGATGGTTCAGTGGTCTAAAGCGCCTGCTTAGGAAAGCCCAGGCAACTGTAGGGACTGCGGTTCGATCCCCGGCACCACATACTGTGCCAGCCCCACCACTAGGGCAGGCTGAGCCAGCCATAAAATAAAGAAAGAAACAAACAAACAAGCAAACAAATAAATAAAATTTAAAAAAAAAAAAAAAAAAAAAAAAAAAAAAAAAAAAAAGTATAGAGAACTGTGAAAATTTTAGGAAGGGCTTTAGAAAGTAAATATTGAAGACAAGTCTTTGCAACAGTTGAACCCAGGGTCTCACACATCGGACCCTATGCAAGCACTGTACTGTGCTATGTCCCAGGTCCTGAAGACCTCAGTTTAGCTTGGAAAGTAGTTAAGATTTCCCTTACCCAAGCCTTCTTATCCCTAGCTTTATTTAGTGGATAGCAAGTGTTCTTTTCTTCATTTTTCTTTTTTTTTTTTTTTTTTTTTTGCGGGACTAGGGATTAAACTCAGGCCCTTATACTTGCTGGGCAAGCACTTATTCTACAGCAACTGTTCTTACAGTTACAAAAAAACCAACTTAAACAGAATTTCCATATCCAGCCCTGCCCCCCAAATTGGCTTGCTGTTTTGGCTAATAATTTCTTCAAGGCATAATTAAGACATTAATCAAATTAATTACTATAAATGAGCTATAATGCCCATTATCAAGAGTTATATTAGCTAGATAAGATGACATTCCCATGTAATCGCAGCACTCTGAAAGGCTGAGGCAGGAGGTTCACAAGTTTGAGCTTGGTTTTGATGGTTTAGTGACTTAGTGAGGCTCTGTCTCAAAAAAATGGAAAGGGTACTAAGAACATAACTCAGTAATAAAGGACCTGGAGTTTGTCCCCAGTAAAACAAACGCACACACACACACACACACAAATCTGTATTTATTTTTAAAAGTAAGTTGTAGGGCTGGCCAAATAACTCAGCAAGCAGGCGCAGGTGACAGGGGTTTGATCCCTGGGCCTGCCATGCCGGCACCCCACCCCACCCCCTGTATGCTGAGGCAGCACTTGAGAGTGGCATGGTGGTACGCCTATAATCCCAGTTCTTGGGAGGCTATAAACAGGCAGATCACTGTAAGTCCAATCTAGTAGTAAGACCCTGAACACACTGTACACCCTTCCCTAAAATACAAAAAAAAAAAGTAAGTTATAGTAAATTAGGGTGAAAGGTACATTTATAGCCGATTACAAATTGCACATCCATTTTTAGTGACTAGAAGTCCTTCAGTCCTGGATGTCACTGAGCTCAGAACAGCATTCAGGCCCCTGTTCTAGTGCCGACGTGTATTATCCCATCTAGTACTTAGATCAAGTCTGCAAAGAGGGGGCCCAAAAATGTTAAGTGAAAGTCACAAACTAATGGGTGACAGAATGGCTCTTAACAGCTGGCCTGGCCCAGAACCACTGCTGTGGCCCTGGCTGACCAGTATGTAAAGCCCCCACCACTGCCACATGGGGCCTAAGTCTTGAATCTTCACAGCAAAGAGTTTTAGTTTTTCAATAGACAGCATAGTATAGAAACTTGATTCCACGATTGCCTTCTTCTACGTGGACTGAGGGGAAGCCTGGGAGTTCTGTGTCCTTGTGCCAACTTGCCGACCTGCTGTCCTTTTCAGTTTCTGTTCCAGCAGCTGGGAATGTTGGTGTCTTTCGTGAAGAGCCACATCAGACCTTACATGGATGAAATCGTCACCCTCATGCGAGTGAGTAGAAGTTAGCACTTTGCCTTTCGCCTGCTTATCCATGTTAAGTCCAGGGAAGCAAGTCCGGGTAACGTGGGTGTTTTTAATGCCTCGTGGAACTGTTACAACTTGCGTGTGAAAAGTGGAGTAAAGAGGCCGTTTGGGTTTGAAGAAGGAAGAGGAAGGGCTGTTGCTCCTGGCTCTCGGTGTAAGAGTGCAGAGCGTGGAGTGGAAGGAGGAGGCCGGAAGTTCTGCAGATACACTCTTGAGTTACTTGCCTCACACAGCAAAGCAATTTTACTTCACTACTAGATTTCTGTCCTCTCGAAAGCCCTCTTCTTACTGCACATAAAACTGTACAGTAAGGGGCTGGGGTTATATTTTCCTATGTTGTTACCAAATACCAGACTTTTTTAGGCACTGAGAAACAAGTTAACGTTCTGCCGTGCTGCCTCCAGAGACACAGATGTCACCTTCTGACTGCACTGGTGTGTGAGAAGGGCTCAGGGCCGCGGACTTTGTAATTTGCAGTATTCAGGTGCTGAAAGACACCCCATTGATGGCAATAGCATTTTTCCTACTGCTGTATATAATTTTAATGTCTTTGTTGAGAAAGTTGCTTTGTAGAGTAGACATGGTTGTGTCCTCGGAGTTGAACAGTGATTTCTGCTGTCCCAACCCAGACCTTTGTAGTTAGCTTGGAGAACACAGTGGGACCCAAATGAAAATGGCCAGCTTCCGAAATGGAGCTTCCTGGCAACTGGCTCTCGGAACTGAAAACTCCTGCCTGTCTTAAATCATTAAGGTTTCTGCTCCCTACTCCTACAGCAGAGGCCTCTGTACAAGGAAGGTTAAGGCTGAATTCTAAGGGCCAGATGGGTGGTCTTGAGGGCAGGAAGTCAAAATATTTCCTGAAGAAAGGGTGTGTAAACAAAGCATGGGGTTTTCCGGCACCAGCCTCACGCCTGCAAAGTATGGCTTTTATTTCATCCAAAATGGAAAGGGTACAGTGAAGCTCTTCTTTGGCAGTTGATCCTGAGCGTTTTAATGAGCTCCCCAGAGCCTAGGAAGTGGATAGTGTGTGAGCTGACCTCCCCAGGCAGGCTGCTGGCCTCTGAGTAGAGGGCCCCTGCCAGGGAACCGTGGGGGCCTGGAGACCCATGGAGTTTCTTCAGCAGCGCTTTTTGTGTAGAGTAAACAGCTTTTTCAGAGAGAGTGCTTCTCTCCCAGCAGAAAGTAAGTCTTGCCAGCATCTTCTGACTTGGTTTTTACTCTCTAAATTGCTAAAGCTTTAAAATTTTTTGAATTAAAATACTTTATCCTTCTATAAAGCCTTCCATCTGGGAAGTTATCCTTATTTTACTAACATATTCTTAATTATTTAAGAGCCCTGAGAGCATTATTTTTTTCTGTTTTGTCTTTTTGAGACAGGGTCTTTCTATGCAGTTCAGACTGGCCTTGAGCTCACTTTTGTAGCCCAGGCTGGTCTCAAACTCACATTGGTCCTCCTGCCTCAGCTTCTCAAGTGCTGGGATTACAGGCGTGCGCCACCACGCCCAGCTCTTTTTTTTTCTATTTCTTTTTTTTTTTTTTTTTCTGAGAGCATTAACATTCATGTGTTGTCTCTCAGTGAAGAAGGCAGCAGGTGCTGGTCTCTTAATTGGTTTGAAATGACAGTTGTCCTTGGAGTCTGAGGCTTGGGCCAGTTTACCTTGCAGTTTGAAGGCAGCCTCTGTAGTCCATGGCCAGGCGTTCACTTTAGTCATTTTAATGGATGATAATTGTGTGGATGTGAAAGCGCTCACTTTCTGGCACTATGCAGGGCCGATGGGTAGGTTTGGGAGGACTGGTACCAGATAGCTCTAGTAAGACGTGATCCAGAGCACGCGGGAAACCTCGGTAACCTAGAACAGAGATCAGAGGGTACACAGTGAATTGACCACCCTACCCCACTGCCAAGCTCTTTGAGTGACTTACACTTAGGCATCTGTTCATTATGCCAATATGTTTGAATATCTAGCAGATTGCAGATGATCTGACAGGTCCTGAGAATGCAAAGGTGCATCAGGGCGGTTTCTCGCCCTACAGGGAAGTGAGGACTACAAAGGGACCCAAAGTGGGTGAGGGCAGCACAGGAAGAGTGAGAAGAGCTGTGAGCCAGGACTGGACAGCCAGGCAGGGCTTAGCTGAACAAGAAACAGAATTCTGGACAGAGGGAGCAGCACAAACAAAGCGCAAGGGAGTGAGGAGCCTGCGCCTGGCAAAGCGCAGTTCTGCTCACCCCGCATGGCTATGAAACAGAGCTCAGAGGGCCCAGTGACGGGACGGCAGGGAGGAGCTCACCAGGCCAGCCACTCTCCACGTTTTTGCTTGTCCCCATCTGTGTTTCTTGGTTCACAGCTGAGCAGAGGGTCACCCGGCAACCTTTTTGTCTCCCTCTTCATAGGAGTTCTGGGTCATGAACACCTCAATCCAGAGCACAATCATTCTTCTCATTGAGCAAATTGTGGTAGCGCTAGGGGGTGAGTTTAAACTCTACCTGCCGCAGCTGATCCCGCACATGCTGCGTGTGTTCATGCATGACAACAGCCCGGGCCGCAGTGTCTCCATCAAGGTGAGCAGCCTGGGATCCTTGAAGAGAGTCTTGTCTTCCTCGGGGTCCCTGGGTGGTCAGCCAAAAGACACCCTGTTCTGAGTCTCCAGTTGATGTGCACTCCGCTCCCCAGTGCCAAATCCCCAGAAGACTGACACGGATGCTTGCAGCTTGTAGTCTGCAGAATGTTTGCAGTCTTCTTTTGGTTTCCTTACATTTTGTCTTCTTTCGTGGATTATCTTCAGTACATTGCCTGGTCCCAGGCCGGTGTTTCAGTTATCCAGCAACTGGTGCTGATCAGTTGAAATAAGCACAGAGAAAGGAAACTAGTGTGTGGCAAATGAGATGCAAGGAAAATGGGTCACCAGAGGACTGGCTCAAAGCTATTGAACTCTGAGTAATCCACAGCTCTACCCATCCACGTCCTCAGTTGTGTGGTACCTGGCTGTACTTGTTCAGCACTGTGCCCTTGTTCCCTTAACAGCTGTTGGCAGCAATCCAGTTGTTTGGTGCCAACTTGGATGACTACCTGCATTTGTTGTTGCCTCCAATCGTGAAGCTATTTGATGCCCCTGAAGTCCCTCTCCCATCTCGAAAGTAAGCTTCTACCTTTGGGGATCAACAGTCATCAAATACGGGCCAACTGGATAGCTTAGTGGACTAAAGCGCCTGCTTAGGAAGACACAGGGACTGAGGTTGGCATGCTGTGCTGGCCCGGCCCCTGGGGCACACTGAGACAGCAATTGAGACTGGGCGTGGTGACTCGCACCTGTAATCCCAGAACTTGGGAGGCTAAAAGCAGGAGGATCACTATGAATCTGATCTGTGTAATGAGACCCTGTAGATCCTGTACTAAATACATAAAAATAAATAAAAAACAAAAACGACTTGTCAAATAGCTTTTAGGGTTTTGTTAAAAATGTCATTTCTTGTTTGTTTGTTTGTTTGTTTGTTTGTTTTTGAGGAATGGTCAAGCTCTGTAGTTGAGGCTCATCTTGAACTCACTATGTATTCCAAGCTGGCCTCAAACTAGCAGTAGTCCTCCTGCATCAGCTTCCTGAGTGCTGGGATTGTAGTTGTGTGCTTTCACAACTGGCTGAAGATGTAATTTTTTAAATTGCCAGACTATCTTAGTGTTAGCTTTTTTTTTCTTTTTAAATCCCTATTATTTTAGGGCACAAACTTCTTAGATTCGTAGAAATCTTGCTTCTCTCCACCCCCTGGAATATACGCGGCCCCATGTTATCCACAGCACCTCCCTCTCCTCCGAACTGTTTGTGTGTAGCAGTTCCTGCAGGCTCTTGGTTGTTGCAGGGCAGCATTGGAGACAGTGGACCGCCTGACCGAGTCCCTGGATTTCACAGACTATGCCTCCCGAATCATTCATCCAATTGTTCGAACCCTGGACCAGAGCCCAGAGCTGCGTTCCACAGCCATGGACACCCTGTCTTCACTTGTCTTTCAGCTGGGAAAGAAGGTAAGATGGGAGGCCTGAGCAAATGGTTGCTTTTTTGACTTGTTTGGGAAGACTTTATAAGCATCTCCCCTTGTTAGTCTATAGATTTCAGTCACCATCAGAGAACAGGAAGTTATTTGCTCTTTTGTTGTTGGTCTTCATTTGACATGTGCATGTTTGTGGAGTCCCCCATGTGGGCTGGAGGTCTTCTGAGGAGAACACGGTCAACCAAGTCTGTGTTCTCATGCACTTGTATTCTAGTGCAGCGGAGCAACCGAATCCTGTCTGGCTCCTAAGAGTCGTGGTGCAGGTGGGGATAAATGTTGTTTATGCAGGTAGATAAGGAGCCTTCTCCAGGGAGTTATTGTGTGAGCAGAGATCCACCTACACAGCCAGGCCCAGATACTGCAGACAGGAACAGAGTGCCCCACTAGACACAGGTGTGAGTTCTTGCACTGTATGACTTAAGTGAGCAGAAAGGAGGATGACTTGGGGCTAAGGTCATAAAGATAGGTCAGGGTGACGTGGGAGAGACTAGCTCTCCTAAGGCAGAGCATGGGTCTTAAAGTAGGACCCCTGGACCAGTAAATCACCCTCCTCAGGTATGGTAACTTGCTCAGAGTGCAGAATCCAGACCTTGCCCCACACCTGCTGGGTCAGAAGCCTGGGTCTGGTAGAGTCCAGCTTGTCTGGTTTCATCAGCACTCTGGATAACGCAGCTGCCCACTGACACACTCAGGTGTGGTAGGCCATCCTGCGCTTCGGCTTTTACTCTGAAGATGTAAAACTCAGGATGCAGAACATAGGAAAAATGCACCTGTTTCCTGACTCATTATTGTCAAATAATTACTCTCAACCATGTATGGAAAAATAAGCTGCAGTGGAAGCAGAAATCTGAGAGAGGCCATTGCAAGAAGCCAAGTGGAATCTGACATGGTGGTGTGTGCTTATGATCCCAGCATTTGGGAGGCTGAGACAGGAAGATCAGTTGCCAGTGAATTCAAGGCCACCTGTGGCTGCATAGTGAGACCTTGTCTCAAAAAAGCAAAACAAAATAAAGAAGTTAAATGGAAAATGATGGGGCCTGGGTTAGGATTATAACCAGAGTGGTGAACATGGTCTTTCAGAACAGCACAGAGCTAGCCATCATCCCAAAGAACTGGCCACACAGCAGTGGCATGAAACCTTTTTCGGTACCTTCCACCTCCCAAGTAATGGCTTCTGATCTCTTCATAGTACCAAATTTTCATACCAATGGTGAACAAAGTTCTGGTGCGACACCGCATCAACCATCAGCGCTACGACGTGCTCATCTGCAGAATCGTCAAGGTGAGTACTTCCTCTCTGCTCTGCAGTCCTTCGCTGTCTCTGCTCCGTGGTATTCTTGTCCTCTTAGCTGAGCAGTGTGCCTGGCTTCTTCACTCTGAACGAGGATTGGCGAACTTTTTGGTAAATACAATGAGTTCTCTTAGCACTGTAGGCTGTGTGGTGTGCATTGCACCTGCCGAGCTCTGCCCTGCAGCCTGCAGGAAGCCGTGTGCAGCACGTAAGCCAGGAAGCCTGGCTGTACTCCAGTGAAACTTTATAGTGGCATTGAAAATTAAGTCTTCCATAATCTTGCAAAGTATTAATCTTCTTTTGATATTGTCTCAACTGTTTGATAAGTAAACCTAGTCATAGTTCTCAGAGCATAAAACAGGCTGTTTGCCACCTTTGTTGCAAAGCTCTTTATCGCTTTTATCCTTACTCTCAGTTCTCTGTCTTTACTGCTCATTGAAATCTGGGCTCTTCGGGAGGCTCTGGCCCTCATGAGGTTTGTGCGCATTTTCCAAAGTCAGAGCGTTCGTGGAGGTGCAGGTGTTTTCTGTGAACCTCTGCTTGCAGGGATACACCCTTGCTGATGAAGAGGAGGACCCCTTGATTTACCAGCACCGGATGCTGAGGAGTGGCCAGGGGGATGCCCTGGCCAGTGGACCAGTAGAAACGGGGCCCATGAAGAAACTGCATGTCAGCACCATCAACCTCCAAAAGGCAGGTCCATTGCGTCCAGAGGGCTCGGGGAAGAAGCTTTGCACTGTGTCTCGTTCAGAATTGTAGCTTTGCTACCTGACATGTAAGCCGACCAGCAACCAGCCCCAGCATTTTCCAAAACTCTAGATACTATAAAATGAACTTAGGGCATTTTACCTTTCTCCAGATATCTGGCTTGGTTTTCTTTTTGTTTTTTTTTTAATAGAGAAAAGGTAGAGAACGAAGTGTCTTTTTATGTTCCCTTGGAACTTTGATAACAGCCTTTTGTTGGAAATAACATTCTAATCCCCCCTCCTTTGATACTGGAGATTGAACTCGGCCCCACACATGCTAGTCGAGTACTATAGCACTGAGCTACGCCTCTAGCCTTATTGATTTATGGGTTTGGGGGATAGAACCCAGAACTTTCACACTGAGCTACATCTCAGCCCCTATTACTTTTTATTTTTAAGTCACGTTCTCTCTGAACTTCTGAATTGCCCCGGCTAGGCTTGCACTTGCGAGCCTCCTGCCTCAGCCTCCCAGAGTGTTGTAATTACAGGTGTATACCATTCTCACATTCTCAGCTTTTACATGAAGAGAACAAAGCCAGAGCCCCTACTAAGTGCTGCAGTGCTTTTATGCTGTACTTTTCAAACTTCTCAGTCTCCCTGGGCTTACCAGTTTCTGGAGACCGTACTAAAGTGCTGGCTGTGATGTGGGTAGAGAGTAGACCTGATATTATGCATTCCCCACAAGCTGCCTGGTCATGTGCTACCTCTAGGAGTAGTGAGGTTTTAGATCTTTGCAAGTACTGTACTGTCTGAGAAAAACCACAGATACGGCCAGCCTTTCACCTTGTATGCCACCAGCCAGCCACCTGAAAACAGGTTCAAAGCCTTTCTAATTAAAGAGCAGAATAGTCATAGTTTCTTTACCAGCTTTCAAGTAAATATACTGGCTTGCCTACTTTCCACATTCAGTGTCTCTGGAGACTGTAAGCCACCCTCAGTTTGGTTTTAGTTTGCATTTATTAGCAGCTGACTCAGAAGTTACACTTCCCGTGTAGCCGCAGCAGGGAAAGGCTTATGTCCCAGCTGACTCGTTCTCTTCTTTTGGCCAGTCCTATAAAGACTGGAGCACGGTCACGTGTATATGTGCCTGTGTGCTCACACTCTGCTTTGGAGCACTGGGGTTTGTTACTAGTGTAGACTCTTTACCTGCAGGGACAGTGTCAGGTAATGCTGCTGAGCATGCCTGCTGATTGCAGCTGGTCCCGGTGAAGTAGCCCTGGGTAAGGGGAGTGCTGCTTTTTCACTGGGGGATTTCCTAACTGCTAGTCTGAGATTTCAGGGGAAGAGCAGATCCTCAGCTCCCTAGCATTCCCAAACAGTTGTTCAAGCCGTGATGCCAACACCTCTCACTTCAGGGAGGGGCAGAGCAAGGAGGCCAGATGTACAATTCTACCCAGATGTTAGAGCCTTCCTGGGTTCAGAATGTCCTTCCAAGCAGCTGTCCTCCCTGCCTTGGAGCTTTGTTTGCTCTTTGTTGGGAAATTCCCCCCAGTAAGCTGGCTTGCTTCCAGGAAGCTTTTTATTTTGCTTTTTATTTTGAACTGGGGTCTTGTTGTGATGCCCTAGCTGGCCTTGAACTCCTGAGTTCAAGTGATCAAGCTTCGCTTGCCAAGCAACTGAGACTACAGGTGTGTGCCAGCATGTCTGATATATAAAGGTTTGACTATGTAACCCTTACCAAAAAAGACAAAAGGCAAACTCTGTGGTTAGATCTTAACCTAAGAGAACTTAACGGTTGTAAAAGCCCTAAGCAAAGTCCTCCACAGTTGACTTTTTTTTTTTTTTTGCGGGACCGGGGTTTGAACTCACAACCTTGCACTTGCGAGGCAGGCACTTGTGCCATGGAGCTATCTGCCTGACCCCCACAGTTGACTTTCGGATTCATTTTATTAAAAAGTAAATTGTGCTTCCACATCATATTTTTTTAAAAAAACTTTTTAATCATTTATTTATTTGTTGCAAGGTTTCGCTATGCAGCTTGGACTCATAGTGATCCTATTTTAGCCTCCCCAGCACTGTGATTACAAGCATGCACCACCATGCCTGGTTTTGGTGGCCAGCCTGGTGCACCTGGGGTTGTGGGACCAGCACAGCGTGCAGTACCAGGGATCGAACCCAGGTCCTTATGCTTGCCAGGCAGGCACTTAGCCTGCCGAGCTATCTCCCCAACCATATTTATCACTTTTAACTAGCTTTTGAAATGTTTGCCACCTCAGTCACCATACTGTTGTCTGTGTAGACAGAGGATTGACATGATACAGAAGACATAAACACTATTTGTGTATGGCTTAGGCATGCATAGGGGCCAGGGTTCAATTTCCTGGCCTGCCACATGCCAGCTCTGCCCCCTCTCCTGGGGCACGCTGAGACAGTGATTGCAACTGGGCATGGTGGCATGTACCTGTAATCCCAGCACTTGGGAGGCTGAAAAATGGGAGGATCACTACAAGTCTGATCTATGTAGTGAGACCCTGTAGACCCTGTACTAAATACAAAAAAAAAAAAGGCACTCACAATTCCTGTTCCAAGCACTGTTCCAAAGTCATTGTTTACTTACTAACTCTAAATCTTAAGATTTCCCTTGCAGTGGAAGCTATCACCCTCACTCTATAGATGAAGAAACCAAGGAATAGAGGAGTTATGTAGCTTGGTGAGGATCAGAAGCCAATAAGTTACACAGCTAGGATTGAATTCAAGCCACCAAGC
>PVKN010021512.1:0-15489 GCA_004027915.1 Capromys pilorides
TGGCCTCCCTCTGCTCTTCCCTTCTCGCTTCCTCTTCCCCTCCTCCTCCTCCTTCCAGAACACAGTCTTACATACACTAAGCAAGTTTTACCAGTAACTACACCCCTAGCATCTTTGGGCATAATGTTATAATCTCCCCAGTGCCAGGTACTAGTCATCTTCTAAAGACCAAGCAAACACAATGTAAGATGGAAGTCACATCATAGTGCACATGACCTATAGCAGGAAACATGATTATGTTCTCCCAGTAATACTAAATGGTTTTGAATGTTTTTACCTTAATTTGTTAGAATTTTAAATATTTCATATTTTGATACTCAATTGAAATATTGTTTATTTTTGTATATTTAGCATCTCTCTCTCTCTCTCTTTTTTTTTTTGAGAGCTGAAGTTGGTGTTGAATTCTTGGGCCCAAGAACTCTTCCTTAGTCAGCTTACCAGCTAGCTGGAACTACAGGAGTGTGTACATCTGGCTCAAGGAAGTACTCTTTGTTTTTTGGACTAGGAATCAAACTCAGGACCTTGCACTTACCAGGCAGGTGCTGTGCCATTGAGCTATATCCTGGCCCCAAGAAAGTACTCTTAAAAGAAACAAACAAACCTACTTTGTTTTTGCACAGCTAATCATTTTGAAAGTTATTTATGTGTAGTATGTGTCAGTAATTTATCTTTTCATTTATTGCTAAGTATGGTACACTACAATTCATTGTTCTGTTTACGCAAGGTTTTCAGTTTGGGCTATAACACAGCAGCTATGAATATTCATAGTCCTATATAAGCTTTTTTGCGTAACACAAGATTTACGTACATTTTCATATTTCTTGGCTAAGTGCCTGTGTAACAAATGGCTAGATTATATGGTAAATGTGTTAAGCAAGTTTTAAAAAAACTGCCAAAATATTTCTTTATATTTGCAACATTTTGGATTCCCACAGTTCCATCTTTTTACATGCTCCGCAGCACTTGGTACCGTCATTACGATAGCTGTATGGAATGTTTTATTTTGATTTTCATTTCCATTTACCTTATGGCTGGTGATGGTAAACCCTTTTCATGTGCATGCTGCCATTCAAATATCTTCTGTGGTGAAATTTCTCTTAAAATCTTTTCCCTATTTAAAATTTTTTGTTATTTTTGCAATTTTGAGAGTTCTTTTTATGTGTTGGGTGTGAAATCAATCAGTTACATGCATTTGTAAAATATTTCTTCTCTGTTAGAAGTCTATCTTTAATTCTCTAAACAGAGAGAGAGAGAGAGAGAGAGAGAGAGAGAGAGAGAGAGAGAGAGGAGAGAGAGAGAGAGACTGGGGCTTAAATGTGTGCTAGGCAGGCAGTCCACTGCTGAGCTATGACCTACTGGCACAACAGGCTGGTGACTAACTTTCAGCATAGAACCTTAGAGATCACTCCAGATTTAACTATAGCAGGTGCCAATCAGGAACTGAGTGCAAAGATAGGATGATATGATATGATGATTGAAATGAAAACTCGCTAGAGGAGTTCAAGAGCAGAATTGAGCAGACAGAGGAAAGGATTGATGAATCTCTAGGGAAAATTATTGGAAAAATTCAACCTGAAGAACAGAAAGAAGAAAATTGAACCAAATCTGAGGAAACTTTGTACACACTAACAAACTAAGATATAAATTATAGGACACAAGGAGAGGGATGGAGGGAGGGAGGGAGGGAGAGGAAGAAGAATGAGAAGGGAGAGGGAGGAAGAAAAGAGGTATTTGAAGAAGCCATGGGCCCTAAACTTGTCAACCTCCCAAATTAAAGTTCTAAAGAATTCAAAGCAGGATAAGTTCAGAGACCCACATCAAAACATTATTATCAAACTCTCAAAACACAAGAATAGATTTTTACAGCAGCAAAGAAAAGCAACTTATATGAAGGCAATCTTCAGTAGAGTAACAGCTGATGTCTCATGAAGAATTGAAGGAATAAGGTAGTCATATGGCACATTTTAAGTTAAGAAGAAAAAAATTTTCCCACAGACCAGGAATTCTGTATCCAGCAAATTATGCATCAAGGATAAAGGAGAAATTAAAACTTTTCTGAATTAAAAGTGAGAGAGTTCATTACCAGAGGACCCATCCTAGAAGAAGCTAAGGGGAGTTCTTTAAGTTGAATTAGAAGAAAATGACCAATGGGTGGTGGCACATGTGTAGAAATCCCAGCATTCAGGAGGCTGAGGCAGGAAGATCGCTGCAAGTTCAAGGCCAGCTTGGGCTACATAGTCAGACTCTGTCTCAAAAAGCCAAAAAAAGAGAATAACTTGAAATCATACGAAAAATAAATATTGGTAGGGCTAACTATATAACTACACACAAAAGGAAATATTTGTCTATTTCTATAGGTCAATATCTCATATGAATATAAATGTGAAAATTCTCAACAAAATACTAGCAACTCAGATTCAGCCCATCATCAAACTAGTAGGATAAGAGAAAATTGGGACCATGGTACACAGTTTTTGCTTAAATAGTGCCTTCTGTTCCACACCTATCAGGAAGGACTTGTATTCCTGATAGGACCACTGTGTTGGAGACTGGGTCCCAGAACGGACAATCATAAGGAAGTGAATGCGGCAATGTGCACAGCTTCCTCGACCTGCGTTCTGAACAAAGGGCTCAGTTGCATTCCTGGGGTCTGAGCAAAGAGCTCACTTGCATTCCCAGGGCTCTGCAATGTGCAGTCTCCTATTTATCAGCTTGGCCTTAGCAGGCTGTTGCATTCCCAGGGAAACAGGGAAGACTTAAAGTAGGGTCAGTGTTGGGCACATGAACAAAACTTTCTGTATATAACCTTGGAACCAATACACATAGTTACTGAGCTGAGTGAGCAGCTTGGTCCTACCGACCCCAGGTTTCTTTCTTTTCATTCTGCCTTCCCTCTACCTTGTTCCCCTCTGAGAGGGCTGGACACTCATACACTGTACACATCGTTGGTTTTATCCAAGGCTATATAAATTCTCCTACTCTTTGGGAGGGTACTTTGAAGGTAACTGCACCATCTTAGCTTTCCATAAAACATCATTTTAGTCTGCTGTGTTGAAAACTGCATGTGAATTGGGCCTAGGGAGTTAAATTCTGTGGCCAAGTTGGTAGGATGCATGCACTCAAGAGGGTGGAAGGTAAGTCCTACAGATATTCTGGAGCCTGCCACATTGGTAAAACTAGAAGTGTATTGGTTTAGGTTAACTTGTTACATGGGCTGCTAAAAACGGACTGCTGCCCTGTGGGAGATGACTCTGGAAGACGGTGGCAAAGGGAATTTTAACGGGTAGAGTTTCAGTCAATGTAAAAGGCCACACATTATATAGAAGGAAGTGGCCTAACATTAGGGTAGTTGTAGATTTATAGGCTTAATCTGAGAGGAGCAAGATATAAACGATCAGATCCAAGGAAGTCTTTAGGACCACAAACATACAATTATTGTTAGTTGAGAAATAGTCTGCAGGAGAGGCATGAAGATGAGTCTGTGGGAGTGGATACAAAGGCAGAGAATAATCATTTTGTAGGTTAATAGTCACTAGAGTATATCACTGCAAAAGAGGCCCTGAGTGAGACAGTAGACCAGTAGATGCCAGTCAGCCTTTGTGCTTGGCCACTCTGGTACTCATTCAAGTGCGCAGGAGCAAGGGTGGTTACAGTGGCCAAGCTGGAGACCTTACAAGGGCTCCAAGGCTGACTGACTAATGCTGCTGTATGTTCAGCAGAGATCAGCACTGAACCTCGATGTCTATTATCTTTTGAAGAGAACTTAGTGATAGGCTGATCACATTGGTCTACCCCACCCTCAAAAACATGTTTCAAGCTTTGAATGAAAACAATGTGTTGGACTGTGTTCTGGCTGTGGACTTGCCTTTCCGGCCTGTAGTGCCTGCAGTGCAGGGCATTGGTCTCCAGAGCCACCCAGGTTTTGTTCTACTGATATAGGATCCTGCAAAATATCACCTCAGATCAAGGCGCTTATTCACTGCCTAGAAATATAATGGTAGCATGTGTCTAGTGCTACCACCAGACACTGTATGGTCCAGAAGCTACTGCTCCAAAAGGGCAACAAAAGCCCTCTTGAAGACATGGTTAAGCTGTCAGTTTGGAGGAGACACCCTATTGAGATAGGGCCCTTCAGGATGTGGTATACAACTCAATTGTCAACATACAGCTCTGTATCTCATGTTCAAGAGTGGATACAGGTGTGCCCTGCTTAGTGATACCCTTGGGGAATTTGCATTTCCTGTCTGCAACTGTAGGCTTTATGGAGGCTTTCCATTAAGTGACACAGGAAGTTTCATAAGAACATAAAGCCATGGCTGCTTCCTCAGTTCTCTATGTGCTAGTAAACTGGCAAGCAAAGTGAAGAATTTGCATTCTGAAAAGAGGAAATTGTCCCTGACCAGAATTAGGAGGAGGGCCAGGTGTGGCGGCACACGCCTGTAATCCCAGCACTTTGGAGGCTGAGGCAGGAGGATTGGTGCAAGTTTGAGACCAGCCTGGGCTACAAAAGTGAGCTCAAAGCCAGACTGAACTGCATAGCGAGATCCTGTCTCAAAAAGATAAAAAAAAAAAAAAAAAAAAAAGAGAAAAAAGAGTTATGAGGAAAGGATACTGCTATATAACAGAAACAGAATACATTTGAGATTGTTGCCCATCAGTTGAGTTTTGGGTCGATTCACATAGAAACCATGAATCAGCGAAGTACAGCTCTGCTATCAGATTTATTTATTTATTTACTAGACTGGGCATGGTAGTGTGCACCTATAATCCCAGCACTTGGGAGGCTGAGAACAGGAGGATCACTATGAGTCTGATCTATGTAGTGAGATCCTGCAGATCCTATAGACCCTATACCAAATACATAAGAAAAATAACTATTTTTTAATGTATTTCGTACAGAGTCTACAGGGTCTCACTACACAAATCAGAAGCATAGTGATCCTCCTGTTTTCAGCCTCCCAAATGCTAGAATTATAGGTGCACACCACCACACCCAGTTTCAATTGATGTCTGTATTCCTGGGGCGGGGCTGGCATGGCACACTGAGGATCAAACCCTGGTCCTGTACCTGCCGAGCTTTTAATATCACTGGTTGACAGTTAATGGCACTGTCAGGTGCTGATCTATGTTACTCCTTGCCACCGCCATTGGATGCTGTCTTACCCTGGATTCCACTGACTTGGCTCTGCTGGGTGCTGGTTTCTGGACCTCTTCAGGGCTAATGGGCCCCTACTGTGGATGGCTCTCTTTTTTAAAGCAACTACTCTGTTCTCACTATCCAGGATAAGAGTGTCAGATTTACAGGACCTTAGCTTATGCAGTCCAAGATGACTCATGAGCAGATTTTAACAGGACCTGTGTAGCATTACAGAACGATCAGTACATCAGAAAGGGCCTCCTTAGACTAATCTGAGAAGTGTAAGGAAAGTGCTATTTATATAGCAACTGCAGGCTTGTGATTGGTTCAAATGTAGGCCTCTGATTGGTTCAAATTTGGGCCTGCTGTGTGGTCCAGATGCAGGCAGGCCTGTGATGATCTAAGAGGCTGTAGTATATATAGGACTGATATAGCTGTCATAGTGACAGTTTGACAAAATGTCAGCGTTGCAAAAGGCTTAACAGCTATTTCATGTTCATGAAAAATGGTGGGATTGAAACAGGAATCTTCAGGAAGCTGTGTTCAACACAATTTATTGAGGCTTGGTGAGGTTGGGGTGTTAATCATGGGCCCAGATTCTACCTGCTGTGATCTTAGCCATGTTAGGGCCAAGTATTTGTGGAGTAGTAAATGGGGAAAAGTGCCACTGAAGCAACTTCATGGGTGGCATGAGGACACTGAGGCAGGAGGTGAGTTGTCCCAGTTCATTCTCCAGGGAGAGCAAAGGGAAACAAGGTGATGCATGCAGCCGAACTGCACCTCCACCTCTGTCTAGCACAGGATGAAGGAGAGAGTGAGGCCCTTCTCTTATTTCAGTGCTTAGGTGACCCATATTCTCTTCATTTTTGTTTTTGATACGAGGTCTCACTATGCAGTTTGGACTTGTGATCCTGTCTCAGCCAACCTAGTATTAGGATTATAGGTGTACACCAGGCCTGGTTTCGGGCTGGCACAGCATGCCTGGGGTTCCGGAGCCAGCATGGCTTGTGGTACCAGGGATCAAACTTGGGATCTTGTGCTTACCAGGCAGGCATTTAGACCACCAAGCTATCTCCCCAGCCAGTCCATATTCTTTGCACCCAACAGGCAAATGACACAGAGCAACAGAACTGGTAGCCAGAAGGTGGTGGTAGAAAAGTGAGATGTTTCAGTTTCCAAAAGATTTCAAGAGGGCTCTGGTTTTCCTTTTGTGCTGCCTTTCTGGAATGTGTGATCTTAGTAAAAAAACTTGGGGGAGGTTAGAAGGAACCATTGAGGTAGGTGGACCCGAGCAGTATGCTGGCTGCTGCTGCTGGCACTCTGGCTGAGCACTATCCCAGAGTGTGGACAGAACTCACAGCTCTCCTCTCTGCCCAGTGAAGTGCCCTACATACTTTGGAGCCACTTTACCCTAGGGGCTGTAAGCTGCCCTGCTGACCTTACAGTCTTGGCTGGCTGGCACAAGAGGTCCTTGGTCTTGAGGCAGGACAACTTTGGGGCAGTTTATCCTCCAGAGCTTTCCTGGGAATGGGGGTGACTGAGGTTCACTCCCACTGAGACGATGACCTTGCTCAGCTTCTCACTTCCTGCACTTTCTCCTCCCCTCACTCATCTGAGAATGATCGCACTAAGATGCCAGAACAATCACCTTTTCAGACTGCATCTAGCAAGCTTGATTTTTAAATAAGTAACAAAATACTGATAATAAATTTTATTTTTGATTTTATTGTATTTTGTTGATTGAAATGTTTCTTTTTTTGTGGCAGGCTCAGGTCATGCTGGGGGTGGGGCTGGCGCAGCATGTGGTGCCAGGGATTGAATCATAATCCGTGCGCACTTGCCTAAGCAGGTGCGTTAGACCGCTGAGCTATCTCCTTGGCCCTGTAATGTTTTTTAGGAGAGGTTTACTTTTTATTTTTGACACTGAGAACCAAACCAGGGCTTCCAGCTTGCTAGGCAAGTGTTCTACCACTGAGCCAAATCCCCAGCTGCTATTTATTTTCGGTACTGGGAATTGAACTCAGGATCTCCCACTTGCCAGGCAGCTGTACTTTCGGCCCTTGGTAGTAAATTTTAGTGATGTTAATCTCAACAAAGATATCTGCATTAAAAAAGAAAAAAAAAAAACCTTCCTGGGCTGTAGGTGTAGATCAGTGGTAGAGTACTTGCCTAGGTTTGATCCCTGGTACTATAAAACATAACTAAATTTTATCTTTTCTTTCTTAAAAAAACCCCATGTATTTAAAGTGGAATCACTTGTGTTCTGGAGCTCCAAAAACACCTACGCTTTTTAAATCCGTAAGTTCCACTGAAATGGTCTCCTTTATGGTCACTCAAGCAGCAGGTGGATCTCAGCAATGTGGCCAATGTAGAGTTAGGCTCTCGTGTGGCTGAGCAAATCTCCCTCATTAATGTTTTTTTTTTTTTTTCTTAATACACATTTACCCAGAAAGCATACACACATTGTAATTCAATTTTTTTTTTCTTTTGCGGGACCAGGGTTTGAACTCATGACCTTGCACTTGCCAGGCAGGTACTTGTGCCACAGAGCTATCTCCCCAGCTCAATTTTTACTATAAAAAAGACTAACAAAATAAATTAATGACAACAGTGCAAATAATTCCATAGATGATAATAAGAGCACATCATGAAGCTACGGCTAACAGGGAGGGGAGGAAAGGTAGCTTTCCTCTATGTGCCTCACCTTGATCACCACAGTAGGTAGTGATCACCTCTTCCCAGTGTAATGGAGGAAACCTTCCCATACTGAGAGAGGTTCTAAACAGAGTGCTATGAAAATCATTTTCCTGTGATCCAGATGGGTGCTCCTTGAAGTGTGGCTGTACAATCTGATGTTTGCCAATAGTAGTGTGTGTGTGTGTGTGTGTGTGTGTGTGAGACCAAGTACAGTTATATACCTGACAACTGCTTTAACTTAAATGTCAACCTGTTCCTGCAATGTTTGCCTGACCTACAAGATCTGAAACAGTAGGTGCTTCACAAACTACAATCTGTCTACTTGAAAAAACTTCGAAATAGTTGGCTGTTAAGAGTTACAGGGGAAAAAGAATTGAGCCTCACACATTCTGCAGTGGAGAACTGGTGTAACTGGGGATAAACAATCATTCTCTTAGCATGAGTACAAAGAATAGTCCCTGAGGTCAATTTTGGGAGGGAAAAAATCCAACCATGTGAAATCTATTTACTAAAGACATGGTGTTTCTGGATTCTCTCCACTGTTGGTCGGGGTGGGCAGGGAGGTGTGAAGACACCAACCCCTAATTCAGGTGGGACTTCATGCTTGTCCACTGTGCTGGTGCTGATCTCATCCTGTACCACAGAGGGACGGTAGGAGGCTGAGTAGGGATGGCTTGGAGAGGTTTTCCATTCAGAGTTCCAGAGTATTTTCAAGTTAGAACCTACATCGGCCACAACAGGTTGCCACCCATCAGGAGAGGGATAGGTTTTTGACTGGGCCACTCTGATCTTGGTATGGTGCATCTTCCTCTTTCTGCTCCAACTTGAAGTTCTGTGAACAAGGTCATAGGTGAGGCCTAGCCCCACATTTTCCCAAGAGTAGTTCTGACCCACTTAGAGGTGGCAAAGGAAGGCAAAGCCCACTCAATCTGGCTATATTCCACATCTCTGAAGTCAATGCCTCCTTTTTCTATTTCACCCTATATTGGACCCTACCTACCTCGAGCTCCTCCAAAACCTCATCCATGAAGTCCTGGGAATTCTGCTTGTAAGACACAGCTAATCGAATTGCATCATTGAAGAGCTGCGGGTTAGATGGAGATTATGGCAGCAGGTAGGGGTACCCTGGCCCCTCTAAAGCAGTCAAGTTTACCCTTCTGTTTACCTTCTCCCCATTAACCTGACCCCATGCACAATGGATTTCCTTCATCAAGCCCAGGCTCTCCCATGGCACACACACATTTCCTGTCCTTCCCATCCCTCCCCTTCACAGCCTCTCTGTAACTGCACCACCTCACAGAGTACCTCTGAAATTGATCATTACCTTCACAACATTGGTACCATCAGCAGCTGAGACAAAGTACAGGGGCAGGGAGAATTTCCTGGCAAAATTGAAGCTTTTTTGGGTCACTTGTAGGTCTGCTGTAGAGAGAAGTAGGACAACATCCATTCAGGGAAAAGGAAAAGGGTTGGGAAGGTTAGTGGAGACCCCACGCCAGAAAGAGGAGTGGAGGTAACTAGGGAACATGTCTTCAGAAGAGTTAACAGGGATCTGTGTCTTGGGAAGAGGGATGGTTGCCTCAACTGAATTTTTACTGGGGAGGGAGCATCTCCAGGAGGACAAATACTGAAGGCTTCCTAGGCCAGGAAGGGAGAAGGAAGTGTGTGCAGTGGGTCCCCACAAGTCACTTCACCCAGATGCAGGGGTGGCCCCACCATCGATTTTGTTGGCTACCACGATGCATGGTATCTTTGGCCTGAACTCTCGAAGCTCTGCGTACCAGGTGCTCAGGTTTTTATAGGTGACTTTCCTCTGTACATCGAAGACCTGCAAAGGGCAAAGGCAGACAGCTTGGGTGTGTCAGTGTCTCTGCATGCCACCCATAGGTGAATTACACACCCAGGCACCTGAATGGGAGCACATGACACAAGCTAGGAACTCAGACCGGCAGTCTCAGAAGAGAGTCTCAGAGAAACTAATGGACGCATCACATACAGGTCATTCTGAGAAAAGAGTCAAGTTCAAAAACCAAATGCCAGTGCAGGAATGAAATAAAAATGGCTAAAACAGACTTCCCTGCTCCTGAGGGTTGGATTCTAGCACCACATGGTCTTGCTGCATTACCTTCTTTTGTTTAATACTCTTGGTTACAGGTAATGCAAGTTTCAAGACTCTCTGGGTTTAAGACTGTGGGAGGCGTCAGGTGCTAAGCCCTGTAAAGGGTCAGGAGGGAAGAAGCCTATCTGCCCACAGTGCCTGCAGCTGGTGAGTGCCTGTGGACAGCACCTGTCTTTCTACTCTGGTGCCTTGCCTATGAACACCACAGAGAGAATCCACATGCCAGAAGTGGTCAGAGTGCTGCAGGTGCACTCCTAAGAACAATTCTAATGACAGAACATCAGAGGCTGCATGGAGCTGGTCGCAGGTACACAAGGCTTGAAAAATGAGAAGCACTTCGAATTTTCCCTTAGCCACTATCCCTTATGATGAGATGACACCCATTCAGGGCCAGAGCAAGCTTGCGTATATCACAAGCAATCCACAAGGTGGGGGGCAGACTTTGCATACCAATAACGGCAACATATCCACCTGGAGAGCAGCACCTGCCTCCCTTTGTGACAACAGCCAGAGTGAAGCCATGTGACTGCCAGGACCAGGCCACAGGAGGACTGTAACTCTAGCCTTGCTCTCCTTGTGTGTTCACTCTTGGATCTAGAAGCCATTCTGTGAGCAAGCTCACATCAGCCCACACCAACAACATGCAGAGATGCATGGAGCAGGACCTGCTGACAGCCCATTGGGTATATGGAGGTGCCTGGCAACCCAGCTTGAGGTTCTTCTCATCCAGGCAGTATGGATTTCTGACTCAGCAGAAAATGGTTGGTCTATGCCCACAAATTTTGAGTTTTGTGTGAAAGCAAGACTTTGAATGCAGGGGCTGAGGATATAGCTCAGTGGCACAGTACTTGCCTGGCAAGCACCAGGTCAAGAGTTTAAAAAAAAAAAAAAAAACCCTAAAATAAAATAAAGACTTCAAATGCAGTTCTAAGAAGTTTAAGTGTCTGAGACTTTCACCTGATGAAAATTGGAATTCAAAAACAGTCTACTAGGCAAGAGGTGCTCCTCAGTGATAGACTGAGAGGAAAGAAATAAAGACTCAAACCAATATATTATTTCTTGTGTTATAAGATGGCTAGTATTTACGAAAATGTTTATGTGGACCAAAAGACAAAACATTCCTTTTCAGCAACTGAGTTGGGCATTCATGAGTAACACTTCTGAGAAGACATGGCCTTTCATAATTCCCACTTATGGCTGTATTTTAGGCACTCCTATGTAGCTTACTACCTGCTGGGCCCTGGCTGGGATCCTGATGATGGCCCTGGGCAGCACCGTGAGAGACAGGGAGTGAGGTGTGGCATGGCCCTAATGAGTGAGGTCCTTAGGAAGTAGCAGGCAACAGTGAAGGGAGGCCCCAGGAACCCCTCAGAGAGATGTGCTCAAGTAAGGAAGGGCCAGGCTGTCTCAGTTGGATTTGCTTCTTAAGCATTATGTGCAGACCCCTGAGCTTACTATAGTCCCAGGCATGGTAGTTCTTTACCTTTCCTTTGCCTATCCTCACCTGGTCCTCATGTGGAAGGTCTTGGGAGCATGTGGGTTTGAAGTACCCCTGCAGGTCCTCATTCCCTCTCCCAGAGTACCCAGCTTGGTTAGGAAGACCCAGATGGCCAAACCACTTGTCTTCTCCACCCTTAGGCCACACTTGCCCAGCACCTTTATCCATCTCCCAGCTGGTCTCATACCATGATGCACGCGTGGGCCTTGTGGTAGTAGGAGGCATGCATGCTCTGGAATCGCTCCTGGCCTGCCGTATCCCAAAAGTCTGCAACATGAACACAGCTATAATTGCCTGATTAGGCTGGAGGGAAGAGACCCACATGTCCCAAGGATATCTGAGCATGTCTCTGTATACAGAAACAAGATATACATCGTACAACCATAGCATGTGAACACACAGACAGAGCCTGGGGACAGATGCTATGAGAGATATGTATGCTGGTGAGTAGGGGAGCACCAGGGCCAGGGGCCAGTGGGAAGGACAAGACAGACTATTCAGGAGGTTCCCTCATCTCTTACTCAAGATGTAGGTCTTCCACGTATGGTGTCCACAGATGGTGGACAGTCAGGCAGGACATGTGGCCTGGTCAAGGTGGGGTTATGACTTACACAGGGCTGAGTCCAGTGTGGGAGATAGTGAGCTGGCTGCATTTGCTATTTCTTTACACTGGCTGAATGAGAGGAAAGATAGATACTGCCTTGGCCAAGCATTCAGTACTGTAAACTCTGGCAGTACATCCTCTCAATATTTACTGATTTTCTTTCTTTCCTCTTTTCTGAGACATAGTCTTTTTATATAGTCCAGACCAGCTTTGAATTTGTTATGTAGCTTAGGCTGACCCCAAACTTGCAATCCTGGGTCCCCAACTATAAGGCATGTGCACTATGTTCCGTAAGTATGCTTTTCTGAATCCTGCCCTACACACTGGTCCTCACTCTGGTACTGGGTCTGCTTCCTCTCCCCTGGCCCTGGCTCCACCTCTCACCCTCCTGGTTCCATCCCAAGGACCTTTTCCTCTCCGAGTTTCTTTCCCTTGAGGCCAGGTGTGGCCCCATCTATGCTGCTCACCTACGAGGATGGTTTTGCCGTCCACATTGGCTGTGTGCTTATACAGAGTCAGGGCATATGTGGACAGCTGCTGTGGCTGACTGCATCCAGGTTAAGGAATCAGATGTATAAAAGGGAAAGTCAGGACAGCATGGTGAGGCAGGTGTTTGGTGTGATGGAACAGCCTACTTCTTTCTTTTCTTTTTGCAGTTACCTAGATTGTACGCTGAATGAGTCTTTCAGATTGAGGATCAGCCTCTCATGGGCAACAACTCCACAGAAGGGCAAAGGCCACGGGGGGATAGGAATGTGTCCTTGCTATCTAAGCCTGAGATAAACATGAAACAGCACTTTACAGAGAAGCTATCACAGAGGAATTATGAAGTTGGAAAATATGGCCATGGGTGCTTCAGCTCCTTCACAGATGCAGCTTTTGTAAGACGAAAAGGAAAACCTAATGCTAGGCAACGATATGACTGTTCCACGGAAAACAGCTCCCACAAGTCACAGCTGAGAAGCTGTCTATAAATTTATATGAGTTTAAAGTCCAGGGGTAATGCCTACTGAAGCTGAAAGAGCTTAGAGAGTTTAATAGTAAAGCCAAGATGATGCTGGCAGACTGGGCACACAGCAGTCCTTGGTATGAGGTGAATATATGCAGATCCCAGGAAGACAGACCTCATCTGTGGGGTGTCAGGGCAAGAAGCAGCAGGCTCTATGCATTTCCTCACCTGCAGTTTTTAGTGGTCCATCAGAGAAGCTTTTAAAAAGTCTGCCAGTTAGGTGGGCATGTTGTACAACAGTAGTCCCAGCTACGTGGGAGGCTGAGGCAATGATATCTCAAGTTTGCAGTTAGCCTGGGCAACTTAAAAGACTGTAAATTAATTAATAAAATTAAAAGGGAAGGAGAGGTAGCTCAGTGGTAAAACATTTACATGTGTAAGGCCCAGGGTTTAATCCCCAGCACCACAAAGACAAACAAAATATGGCAAACTTCTCAGTTATAGGGAGGGCTTCATCTCAAACTTGCACCATGCAACAGTTTATGAGAGGAGAGACGTGGTAACACATTTTACAAAGTTTATTCATATAAGAGACTTTTAAAAGTCACATTAAGGGGCTTGTTCCTTGAGGGCAGAGATTAAGTGACTTGCTCAAGTCAGAGGAATATAGGAGGAAGATTTGCAACCAGGCATTTAAGACAGGCAAGATGCCCTCAGCCACTCCTACTACTAGCATAATGTAAGATCCACCCAAAGCAGCAGTGAATGTGTGGTGTTATGTGGGCCCACTGGTGTGAAGACAGTGTGAAGGAAGCCTATTACTACCCACTGCTCCCTCCCAGGCCACTGGTGCAAAGGGGTCGGGAATATCATTACCACATGAGTATGGGAGGAGCCACAGGAACAAGGGGCAGCTCAAACCTTAAAGGATACAATCCATCCATGAGAAATCTCTCCATGAGCCTGTAAGGGGAATACACAAGGTCAGGCCCTTTCTCCTCCTTACGTCCACTTCAACAGGCCCTGGCTGACAATACGGAAGCCATAGACCAATTTCCAGTCAGTTTCTAGGCCAAGTCCTTAATTTGGAAATCGCCACTACCAGCCTCTCATAGCAAAATCACTCATGTCACTGTAAGCACATAGAGCAGCCCAGGCAGAGATTTCAGATCCATTATTTCTACTTCAGCATACTTCTGCACATGTAATTACTTCTGTTTTATACACGGGGAACCTTAGGTCAGGACAGCTGCATCCTCCACATAAAAGCCATTCTGTAGGTCCCCAGAAAGCAATGAGACTATCTCCAACAATTCTATAACGTGAAAATAGTTCTACCCACCACACGCTCCTTCTCTCTGCCCTGAACACAACAGCAGCTGAAATACTAAGTATTTAATTTACTGTCTCTCAGCTGGCATGGAATGTGTACCAGGGCAGTTGTCAGACTAGTAGTTTATTGCTGGATCTTCACAGCACAGGGTAGTGCAAAGATGTGTGGTGCTCAGTCAGTAGTAAACACATGAGCAAAGTTTCAATGTTAATTTGGCATACAGCCTCCAAACCAAGGGCATTCCTGAGTCCTTTCTAGCTTTCATAAACACTGACCAATTAGACCGTATAATAAATCTAAAAAATCAAAACCCTAAAACGATGTTCTTCATACCAAACACTTGCTTCCCCATGCCTTCCCCAAAAAGCTCACCAGGTGGTACAAATAAAAGATGCAAACCAGATTTTAATACCTCCCCTGTAGTTTAAGATTGAAATAAGGTCAAATACATAACACCACTTATAAATAAGTTACTTGTTCAGAAAGCATTTCTGAACTTTAGAAGAAATTCCTCAATATCGAGTAGACTAACTGAGGTTATTGGCTTCCTGTATGTGGCACATCTCTAATCTGCTCAAGTCCCCTTCTCCTCCTCCTTACCTTCATGCTTTTTCCCTTGGGCCACTTCCCTATTGCAAGAGATTCATCTCCATCTTTCATTATTCTCTTTGTTTGTACTTTGCCACACTCCAATGAGAGATATCATATGGTATTTAAGTTTGTGGGCCTGATTTACTTCACTCAAACATATTTTCCAGAGCTAAGATCAATGACATCAACAGGAGGGCTGGGCATGGTGGCACACATCTGTAATCCCAGCACTTGGGAGGCTGAGGCAGGATTGTTGAGAATTTGAAGCTAGCTTGGGGTACAAAGTGAGCTCAAGACCAGCCTGTACTGCATAGCAAGACCCTGCCTCAAAAAGACAAAAAAAACAAAACACTAAGAAACATGGGCCGGTGAGATGGTTCAGTGGTCTAAAGTGCCTGCTTAGGAGGGCTCAGGCAACTGCGGGGACTGCAGTTCGATCCCCGGCACCACATGCTGCGCCAGCGCCACCACCAGGGCAGGCTGAGCCAGCCACAAAATGAATAAATAAAGAAACAAACAAACACAACAAGCAAACAAATAAATAAATAAATAAAATTAAAA
>PVKN010021513.1:0-15500 GCA_004027915.1 Capromys pilorides
AAAAACAAACAAACTCAACTCACAAAAGAACTAAAAACCAGTACAAACTACCCCTGAAAAAATCTCTTAAACGAAGACCAAACAAGATAAGAAGCATTTATTCATTAAAACCTGCATCTCTGTAAGAACAACTGTATCTATGTCTGCTCCTCAGTGGCCAGAAGTTCTGCCCTTTGGGGGTGAAAACACCAATTTCATTGTTGGCTCTTCTGTCTGCTGAGACTGGTTTGCCCAGTGTAGATCACAGAGAAACCCATCCTTGTAGATTTTGTTAAACACAATAGCTGTCTTAGGAAGGCTACGATAATGTTTTGACTTGGAGACAGCAGAGCAGCCCCAGGCCACTAATACACTAACAGGACTTTACAGGGGGAGACACAGTCAAGAAAGGCCCCCAGTAAGGTTCCACATACCATGGTGGTCTGAAGATAGCTGCCTACACAGGCAATGCCCTTGTAAGAGAGACTGGAGACAGCTCTTGCGAACTGCTGGAGCCTCTGGCTAAATATGAGACAGACTTGTAAGCTTCAGGAAAGTGGAATTGTCACCTTGACACAGATCCAAAGATGAACTGACAAGTGGTATGATACTCCTGGATCAAGGTATTAAACTTAACCTCTGACCTGTAGTTTGACTGACTGACTGCTAGCAAAGGTCACCCAGAGGCAAACTTCTAGAAGCCACATTTAAAAATAAGAAAAGAATACACCAGAATGGTGACATGACTGCTCACAAATTATGGAGAAATAGACTTCACAAAACTGGTATGGTTAAGTCATTATATAAAACAGAGACAAATTCTCCAACAGTGGGAAGGCCCAGCAGGGGGAGCAGGATCAGAGAGGGTCCATTCTGCTACATGAAATGTCTGTACCTCAGTGGTCTGTGAGACTCTGTTAGTAAAAACATCTGCAAATGGGAGTCCAAAAAGGAGAGGAGAGAGAAAAAACAAAAATATTTTAGGAAATATTTATTAAAAACACGTAATCTGATAAATAACATTAAGCTACACATCCCTCAAGCACCCAGTAAACTCCAAGTAATATAAGTACAAGGATCCATGTCTTCACCTATCATAATCAAAGTTCTGACAGGAAAAGACAAAACAAATAAATAAAACAAAATAGGACAAAAACAACTTTGTTGTTAGCAAGGGAAAAGTGATTCACTGCTTAGAAGGGAGTCACATAGAAACTAACTGCTGATTTTCATGGGATACACGGAAGTCGAAAAGGGCAGTGGTTAAGCCAGGTAGATAGCTCAGTAGAATAAGCACTTGCCTGACAAGTGCTCAGGGTCCTGAGTTCAGTCCCTGGTACTGGAAAAAAAAAAAAAGGCAGTGGTATGAAGAATTCAAAATGGGAAAGAGAAAATGGCAAAATAACCTGCATAAACCAAAGATGAAGCAAACATTTTCCAGTATAAATAAGACCAGGAGCACTTGATGCAAACAGACCTGCCTGGAGAAATGTATTTGGAGACAGCCCATTAAGAAGTGAAATCTCCACGAACGCAGTAGGGATTTATGAGCTAAATGAGCCTTTCCTCCTTAGCTTTGGGTGTTGTGTATTTTGTCTCCATAGCAAGAAAAGTAACCAAGACAAAATCCAACATCCATTGATGATAAAATCTCTGAATAAAAGAGGTGTAGAAGAGCTTTAGCTGAATCTGATTAAAGGCTATTTATAACAAATGGCAAACATTATTAAATAGAGAAAACTGAAAGTATTAGGAAGTGAAGGATTTATATGCTGAAGTCAGCAAAATATTTTTGAACAGAGTTAAAGAAGATTCTATAAATAAAAAGATAATCAATATTCATGGATTAGAGTGCTCAATATTGTGAAACCTAATGTACTCCCAAAACTAATCAAAAGACTCGACAGGCTCATAAAATTTCTTATTCTAATCCCAGAATGTATCCTGAACTGACATAGCACTGAAAAAGTCTTAGAAAGGTCTAAATGATCTTGAAAGTGAACAAAATAGGTGAAAGACTTAAATTTAATATTTCAAAATTTATTACAAGGCCACATTGATCAATACAATGTGGAACTGACATAAAAACAGATATACAGGTCAGTGAAATAGAAATAGAAAGAGTTGATAAATAAAAGCATATATATATATATATATATATATATATATATATATATATATATATATGGCAGGCTCAGCCTGCCCTGGGGTTGGGGCTCGTGCAGCATGTGGTGACTGGGATCAAAACGCAGTCCCTGTGATTGAGCAGGTGCTTTAGACTGCTGAACCATCTCACCAGCCCCTGTTCAATTGATTTTTGACTACAGTGCCAGGCAATTCAATAGAGGAGACTATAAGTTTTTCACAATTGAGTGCTGGGACAGTTAGCAGTCCACATGCACAAAGAATTACATTGTCCTTCACATCATACATGAAAAATAGATAGAAATGAGTGATACATAAATATAAGATCTAAAATTATAAAAGTGACAAGAATATATAAAAATAAACCATCTCAATTTTGAGTTTGGCCATTATTTCTTAGGTCTGATCACAAAACATATACATTAAAAGAAAAAACAGGTTGGGTGTGGCGGCTCAGGCCTGTAATCCCAGCACTTGGGAGGCTGAGGCAGGAGGATCAATGTGAGTTCGAGACCACCCTGGGCTACAAAAGTGAGCTCAAGGTCAGCCTGAACTACATAGCGAGACCCTGTCTCAAAAAGACAAAAAAAAAAAAAAAAAAAAAAAAAAAAAAAAAAAAAAAAAAAAAAAAAGGAAAAACAGTGATACACTATACTTCATCAAAATTAAAAAAAAAATTGCTCTTTACATCAGGATAACAAAGTACAGACTTGTAGAACATATTTACAAATTATGTACCTAATAAAGGGCTTAGGTCCAGAACACACAATTTTTATAATGTAATATGATATATTGAGGGCCAGCAAGATAGCTCAGCAGACTAACAGCCTGCATAGGCAAGCACAGGGACAGGGGTTCAATCCTAGCACCACATGCTGCACCGCCCCACCCCTGAGTGTACTCAACTGGCTATTGAGACCATTTGTGGAGGCACATGCCTGTAATCTCAGCACTGAGGAGGCTGAAAACAAGAGGATCACTATGAATCTAAGCTGTATAGTGAGACCCAGTATCAAATACATTAAAAGAAAAACAGATATTGAAGCAATTCAAAGAATAAAAGCAACTTCAAGTTTATGTAAAATACTATATCAAAGTAACTGCACCTAGAACTGAAGTTTCTTCAGAATAACAAAAATGTTCTAAAATGTGTTGATAATTGCATAACTAAAATTTTCTTAGAACAGTTAAACTGTGTACTTAAAATTAGTGCATGTTACGATAGCATATAATTGAAGAAGGTGGTTAAATTTTTTTTCAAATGTTAGCATTAAGAAAAGTCCAGGGGCCAGGGAGATAGCTCCATGGCACAGTGCATGCCTGGCAAGTGCAAGGTTGTGAGTTTGAACCCTGGTCCTGCCAAAAAAAATAAAATAATAATAATATAATAAAGTCCAGGGGGCCTGGGAGATAACTCATAGAATAAATGCTAATGCTTGCCTGGCAAGCACAGGGTCTTGAGTTCAATCGCCAGTAAAAAAAAAGGAAGAAAGAAAGAAAGAAAGAAAGCAAGCAAGAAAGAAAGATTCCTGCTTTGGCAAGCTCAAGGACCAGGGTTCGATCCCCAGTCCTGCATGTCATGCTGGCCCCTGCCCCTGGGGCATGCTGAGCCAGTGAAGTAGTCTGGGTGTGGTGGCATATGCCTGTAAACACTATGAGTCTGAGCTGTGTTGTGTAGTGAGACCCTGTACCAAATACATAACAAATGAAAAATAAAAGAAAGAAAGAAAGGAAGGAAGGAAGTCTATTTCAAAATGGAAAGAATACATATTAGTGGCAAATAATCAAATGAAAATGATACAATAAGGGCAGTTTTGCCATATATATATCATATGCTACAGCAATCCAACTCCTTGTTACCCTAGAGAAATTAATATTGTGTTTTCAAAAACGTGACCATGGATGCTTGTAGCAGCTTTGTACATAATTGCTCAAAATGAGGAAACCACTCCACTCACCTGGCCTGCAAGGGGTAGTTGAGCAAATTCTGGAGCAGATGAGCCCTGGGATACCTCAGTGATAAATTAGAAAAAGCCCTTTACTTAGACAGTCCAGGTGAGGTGTAAGGGAAAAGCAGAGACCAGTCTCAACACTGCATATTGTACAGTCATATTAATATGATGCATCCTCCCCCAAAGGCCAAAGTGCAGGGCAGGGGGGCAAACCATGGCTACCAGGTTATGAAGGCAAGAGGAAGTGGTCATGAAGGGGCAGGGTAAGGGACTTCCCTTGTGATGATGGAATTGTTATTATTATATCCTGATGGTGGTTGTTATATATGCCAGTATATAAATTAATTAGCTTGTGCCTATTTACATCAACATTTTCTTATTGACTTGTACAAACTCGCTGCAAGTTCAAGCTATTAGCTATCATTTATGTTTTCAATACTTAGAAGAGCTTGCTTGCTCTTTATTATGTTTTAATGTTCTTGACATATAATTCAAAGCTAGCTCCATGAAAAGAAAAGTGCAAGAAAAGATGAAGAAACTCTGGTTATTAATGAATTGGTAATACAGCTAACAGAAGTTCAGGTACAAGGTACTCTTAATGACTTAACATATGCACGTTAAATTTAAACATGTTAGCGCTGGTGGTATAACTCAGTGGACTAAGTGCTTGTTTAGGTAAGTACATGGGCCAGGGTTTGAATGCTGGCTCTGCATGTTGCATCAGCCCCACCCCTGGGCATGCTGAGCCCTCAGTGGAGTCCAGGTGTGGTGGCACACACCTGCAGTCCCAGCACTAGTGAGGCAGAAATCCACAGGATCACTACAAGCCAAGCTATGTAGTGAGACTCTGCACAAACAAAACAAAACCCTTAAACACGTTATTTTTCATGGCTATCTACAATTTCAACTTCAGATGCTACATTAATCATTTTTCTTTTACTTAGATTTTTAGTTGCTTTCAATTGTTTGCGTTTTAGTTTGCAAATATATGCTTTCACATGCATTTTATCAAAATCGTTACTAGTTTTAGAACTGATTCTTCAGAGTAGAATAATACATGTATGGCAGCTTTTGCAAACAGAGTTTTGCCAATTTATACCCACCTGTTGGGTTAAACTATGTGATAATTTTAAGATATAAAGATAGCAATTTCAGCCTGCAAGCAGGTGCAGGGACCAGGGGTTTGGTACCCAGGCCTGCCATGCTGGCCCCAACCTTGAGACACACTGAGATGGCAATTGAGACTGGGCGAGGTGGCATGCACCTGTAATCTCAGCTCTTGGGAGGCTGAAAACAGGCAGATCACTATGAGTAGGATCAATCTAGTAGTGAGACCTGAACTCCCTGTAGACCCTTCCCTAAAATAAAAAAAGTAATTTCATAAAATTGTGTGTAAAAATATCTTTTTCAGAGCATACTCTATGCCAATTTTAGTAGGTAAAAAGTGACAGCATTTCAACTTAATTTTCACATACTTGATTATTTTTACGGGAATTTTCTTAGAATCTAGATTGTAAGTTTGCTGTGTTCAATCTAAATACCACAGACCTATAAGTACAAAGAGACATAAGAACTATTTTGGCTTTCATTGTGTTTATAGGTCTATTAGAAAAAAATATTAGTCAAATATTCTTAAAAATAATACAAAACCATCTATGAAAAATGTCATGACTGATACATGTTCAGAGCATCTGTATAAGAATATATAATAAAATAGAAAGGTTCATATAAAGTTAAACTTGAAGAATTGGAAGAAAAAAATGAGGTAGAAAGAAAACTTTGTGTTCAGAGAACTTGTGTCATGAACTTAGAGAATCTGAGAGGCTGGAACACAATTTAACTCAATTGAATTACAGTATGGGATCAACTTGCACTGGCTAGAGAATAATTTTTCGAAAGAGCAATGGAAAATATTGTGGTTTCATCCTCGTATCAGACCAGGCCATCTGGAAGCTGTGTTCCCACAGAGGTCCAGTACCCTGAGAACTTCCACCACCACATTCTGCTCTGGGACCTCACCTTTGGGCTGTTCAGGCAAAGCTAAACCCAATCCTGGATGATCTGCTTCATGTTTACAACAATGGGGTTGAAGAGGTGTCTTCTTGGCTTCCCTGAAACTCAAGTGACAAAACTTCTTCAGCACTTAAGGCAGGATGTGAGGTGTCATTATGGACAATGTAAACCACATTGCCAACTTTATTTTCTATTTGTATAGCTATCAAGAGGCTCTACAACTTGAAATTCAACACTCACAAGTGACTAGGACCCTGGACTTAAATGCTTATTTCATAGTGTTATCTTACACATGTATTTATTTTTTTATTTAGTATTTAGTATAGGGTCTATAGGGTTTCACTACTTAGATCTGACTCATAGTGATTCTCCTATTGTCAGCTTCCCAAATGCTGGGATTACAGGCGCATGCCACCACGACCAGTCTCAATGGCCATTTTAGCATGCCCCAGGGGTGTGGCCAGCACAGCAGCTAGGGATTGAACCAGGGCCACTGAGCTCTGTCTAATCAGGCACTTTAGTCTGCTGAGCTATCTAGCAGTCTTTACACTTGTTTTATATTATACATAAATGTGTATGTATTGGTTTCTACTTTTATATATTTTTCAACCTTAATTTTTCAGCTGTAATTTTAGTGAATACAAACACTTAAATAAAATCTACAACAACCTTAAGGTTTATTATGTTCCATAAAAGTAATATTTGCCCAAATATAGTTAAATATAATTGTAATTACTGTTTTATAATAATACTAAAATAGAGGGTAGCTGATCTCAGGCTAATCTTATCAAGGTAAGCACTTGGACCAAATAAAGAGTCAACAATAAGGATAAGGACATCACCTGCCCACAGTCCATGAGACTGCAGTGTGTTTGGCGCAGAGTGAGAAGTGATTTCTCAAGCATTTACCAAAGCATCTGTATCTACAACATTTAGATAATCTGTTATTGAATCAAGAGCCAACTGCTTTCTGTGATTGTGGTTTTGCTATTTGCACATATCCTACAACAAAAGCTCCCCTCCAGAGGGTCTGTGAATAATGTACATACATTGGTTCTATGAAATAGAAGATTTTTAGTGAAAGTATGGAGAGTCCTGTATATGATACATTTTTATTTATTTGGTTAAAAATATTTCTTACTTCAGTTAAATATTCTTTTCAATAATTATCCCTGTTAGATGTGACTTATAGTTTGAAATTCTCCATTTGTAAGGCAGAGGTGTACATTAAGCGAATAGTACCTACTTATATATTACATTTTAAAGAGTCCTGGGAGTCTGGCGAGCACTTTGCTGCAGCTGAATGGAAGCAAATGTGCTCAAGCCAAAGCTGAGGGCTTCTTTATTGTTGCTCCAATACCCAGGAGATGTTTGGATTTTCAACAGAGAATCAGAGTCAACTGAATATAATTGTCATTTAGGCTGGGATGATGCAATTCAATTTATATTAAATGTTTATGGAGAACACTTTTATTAAATAACCAAACTGTTCAGACTTCACTCTACATGATGTATTCCTTATTAATGAGAATTGGTCAATGATATTTAATATTTATAGTTATTTCAATAAAGTACCGGTTTTGGGGAAAGATATCTCTATGAGCACACCGCTATGTTCCCAGCCAGCTAAAGCACTGGGTCCATATTACCATAACCTGAGGCATTATGACTCATATGTCATTCAGAGGGGTTCACCTTGAAAACTGTTACTTACAAAATGACTATAAACCCATAGGGTCCGTTTCAAATCCGTGTCCAAAACTGTCAGTGCACAAAGATTCCTAGGACTCGTACACTATTGAGGGTTTATTAAACGCCGTGTTTATATAGTTTTTAATTCTCAAAATAGTCTTTAAAAGACTTAGCTCCTCTTCGGTATTTCCTGATGAAAAATATTCTAAATAATAATTTAAAGAACTTTTCCCATATGTTTCAGATCTTATAGCAAATGTTATGCTGTATTAATTTTGTACACTTTTAATGTTGTTTTCTATTGAAAAAAATCCCAGAATGTAATGAGATATATTAATTCCAAACCAGTGAATATAATGAAATAGCATTGCATTATAAGTTAAAATAGCTTTTTAACATTTTTCCCCTCAGAACTGAAATAACAGTTTTACACATACTAAAATCCCCATCAGATCCTATTTGCCTCCTTAGCACTTCAAGGCCATACTGAGCATTTTATCAGAGCCCAGCGCCTCTGGATCACAACACTAAAAAGCCACATATGCACTTGCAGGAAATTCGTAAAGGAAAAAGAAACCTAGACAGAGAAATGGCAATAACAAAGGAAGGTCTGCAAGCCAAAGGAGTATTCACTTCCATTGTGGTGGAGAAGGGCTGTGACAACTTCGCAGAAAGGAGGCTGATCTTGCTGTCACCTGTCACCTGTCACTGCCACCTGTCTCCCCAACAAGAGTGCCTGCTGACTAGGTCGAGGACAGGCAATGAGGGGGAAGGGCACGTAGTAGCTCCAGAGGCTTGAAAACGTGTGACTTCCAGTTTACTTATTGCACTTACAGAAACCTGACAGCCTGTCTTTCATAGCCCTCTGGGCTTATGCCATTAAAATTGTTTCCATAGAATTGTTATTAACACTCCTGTGCTCACTGTTGCTAAATGGTAAATGGAGAACTATCTAACAGAAAACAAAACAAAACAGAACTTGTTTTTTAAAATTTTTGTCTCATAATGGCAGTTGGATATAATAATAATTAATGTTTAGCCTAATTTCATTGTTCAACAGGTTTGCTCATGGAAAAAAGCCCCCTTTCACAGATGAAAACGCTAAGGCACTGTGGTGGTGTGGGGGCCTGTCTGCAACCTCCTGCTCTGTCCGTCCCGAAGCCTGGCATCTGCTTCGTGGATTCACGGCACCGGAAAGTTGAGCGTTCAGCAACAGGCAGGGGGGATTCACCCTGCCTATGCCCAGCAGAAGAAACCAAATGCTCATGCACTTTAAAAATGAACATGGGAGCTCGTGTGAGTTTCCTGCAGCTCTTTTAATTAAGCATCTCAGAGTTCCCAATGCAGCTGGAGGTCTTGTCTGAAAAAATTAGTGTAAAGAGGTGTAAAGTAGTGAGTTTTATTTTAAAAATCACTTGCGCATTCCTTGCACTTAGTGTTGCCTGTCTTTGTCCAGACCCCTGAGTCACCCAGGTCTTGGTCTCCACTCCTGCCCCTGACTTCCGGAGCCCAGGAGGGGCTGGCATACAGGTCTTCTGAAAGGACCTGGGTGAGACTGCAAGGCCGAACCAGCCTGATTTCGGACACCGACCACTAGAAGTAGGCGAAGGAGGCAGGATTAGGACGAGGGGGCAAGGGTGGTGGGGGCCTCTATTTTTCTGCCAGAATAGAGACCAGCAGAGAAAAAGGACAGAGAGGGCACTGTACAGAGTACATTTTGCACAGTTAGTCCGTGACGTTTGAGTAAATGTGCCGGTATTAAGCGTTTCCAGCCAGGAGTATCCTGCTTGCTATATGAGATTTTCATATCATTCCCTCTCTCAAGCCCATTCAGTCCCTGGACGCCCTAGCAGCATTCAAGGAGTTAGAGGCTAGGGGTGGGGACACCAGAAACGCGAAATCCAGTTCAGCCACACAGACTTTCTCTAAGACTTTCTCTCAGGATCTCGCCGGAACTCCTTCCTAGTTCCCTTCGTTTCGCGGACGCCTTCGCTGGGCTCCAGCTCTTTACTCTCTCACCCTGCTTCTTGCTCCGTCCGGCTCCCTCTGGTTGCCTCTCCCTTGTCCAACCCACAGAGTCTCTGCTTTACGGCTCACCTGTTCCCCTCCGAGACCGTCCCTGTCTCCCGCCTCCTCACCTGTCCACCGCGATGGCCGTCATGGAGTAGATGCTGGCGAACACGGCGGTGATGGGGAAGAAGTTCTGGAAGCGGCAGTAGTTGGCGCCGAAGTACCACTCTCCGTGCAGCGCGTAGATGAAGTTGACCAGCGCGTTAAGCGCGGCCATGGCGGCGTCCGCGAAGGCCAAGTTCACGAGGAAGGAGTTGGTGACCGTTCGCATGCGCTTGTGCGCCAGCACGATCCAGATCACCACGAGGTTCCCCAGCACCGCCACCGCCACCACGGCGCCGTAGGCCAGCGACCAGAGCGCCACGCGCCAGGGCGGCTGCAGGAACGGGTGCGCGGGGCTGGCGCGCGGCGGGGGTTCCCAGGACGGGGAGAGGGACGGGAGTGGGGATGGGGACGAGGACAGGTTCCTCAGCGTGGCCGTGGGCAGCCAGCCGGGGGCAGACCACGCGCTCAGGTTCCCCGCGGGCGAGGCCATGGGGGGCGCAGCTCGGGTCCCCGGAGCCCTCAGTGGAAACGGAGCTTAGAGCTGCCTGGTGGGATGCGGCAGTCCAGGGACCGCTGGCCCGAGCGCGGCAGTCGAGGTCCTGCCGGGGAGAGCGCGGACCTGACGTCCGGCGAGCTTTATAGCTCGGCTGTCCCCGCCCGGTGACGCGGGGTGCAGAACCACGGCCGCGCCTCCCGCCCCGCACCTCCTCCTCCCGCGCTCCTCTAGCCCAGTTGAGAGTCCCTTGGCTGCGGCCTCAGCTTCCTCCGGGTGCGGCTCTTCGGACTCGCGGGGTGGCTGAGATGTAGCTTCGGGGCAGCCGCTGCGTGCTGCCTTCTGCCAAACCCGCGCTCCCTCTCGGGGCTCAAGAGAGACTCAGTGCGTTGGAAGGTGGGGTTGGAGCGCGAACCCCTCGCTTCCCTTGGTGTCGGGGACTGGGAATGTCACATGAGACCCCTGGCTCCTGGATTCACAACTGAGATCACCTCTGGCTCCCTCTTTGACTACCCACCCATTTCTCCTCTCCCTCTACCCCGATTTCCCGGTCATTTCTCCCGAGGGTCTGCCCCTGGTAGGAGAGCCTAGCAAACACCCCCAGGGACAGCAGACTCCAGGGCAAGCATTCCTGGTCCTGGTACCGGATTTAGCTCTCTTTCCTGGGGTTCGAACCTTTCCAGGAACAACAGGCATTTGGCTGTGGGGCTTTGGAGGAAGGACCCCCCTTGGTGTCCAGGGTTTGAATGCAAGGATGTAGACAATAAAGGTAGCTCCCAGGCAGAGAAAAGGACGACCTGGGGGTGGGGTGGAGCTTGGCGCTTTGTCGAGAGCAAGCTGGAGTAAAAAGCCTGCTCCCAGGTGGTCCCAGGGGATTATCAGGGCGCTGCTGGAGGAAGATCTCCTTAATTAGGCTCTGGGCAGATGTGTAGAGATTTGAGCTTAAAAGTACCAGGAGCAATCTCCCAACCATCATGGAACTGTCTCAACTTCAGTTTCCTTATGTGGAAATGAAAAATGTTAAAATCAAATTTATAGCATAGTTATGAATATTAGTAGTCTGAATGCATTTCCTTCAACCTCACAAGGCACAAGGAAAGCCTCGATGAATATTAATGTCTTTCTAGCTACCAACATGCACTACACTAGAACATCGTCAGGGGAGACTGAACTGAACAACTGAGGCAGAGTGGTAGGCAGAGTAAATTCCCTACCAAGTAGCTGTTACGTGCACACAGAATAAATGCACGAGGAACGCAATCATTATTCAGTGTTATTACTTCCTGTTTCTTCTCAGGCAAACCTGTGACAATATGACAAATTGCAGGTAAAGTTAATAAAGATGCCATGCTTTTATCCTACTGATTCAAAAGTAAATCATTTTATTTTGAAAGGCAGATTAATTCTTCCAACGCAGCATCTAGAAATTGCTTAAGAAACAAATGAAAGCCTCTTGTTTCCCTAATGATACAAGGAGGAATTAAAGCAGAACGACTCTTGGCTATGACACAACATTCAAGATTATGAAATGAATCATGTGGTGGCTTGCTAATTAAACAAGTTTTGCTCAAAGTTTTAAGGATGTTAAATTGGTTGTATAGAAATACATTAATTTTATCCTATTGCTTTGCTTATAATACTGAATATCATAAGTCTGCAATTCTGTCTTCATTAGGCTTGTATAATAGTAGAAGTGATCTAAAAAAATCCTGACTGATCAATTTAGAAGCAGATATAATAGAAGAGGTATAAAGACTTTTCTCTGTGCTGAGGAACGTGATTCCGGAGGGTGGCTTCAGATGATGGCTTTTCTTCTTAGATCTGTCTTCCTTAGACCCTCCCTGGGTCTCAGTAGATCTCTTTCCCAGGTCTGTATTGAAAATATTTCTTTACATGGCTGTGACAGGTACTGGGAATGTACCCACCACGTGGGCAGCCATGAACATGGACCTCATGGCACTTACAGCCTAGTGACATTTTTGCCACTAAAGCAGGTGCAGAGTTAGGAGTAGGAAGAAACAGAAAAATGAGGATGTGTAATAGCATAGAAGAAGCCACACCTGCTGGATAATGGATTCTGTCACTGTTTCATGAATTTTTTTTTTTAAGAGAAGGGAATGAAGCTTCATAAAAACAATTACCAGAAATGGATAGCTTAGAAAGTGGTGGTGTACTTAGGAGGCTGAGGCAGGATGGTGGAAGATAGCATTGAGTTTCAGGCCGGTTCAGGCTACAAAATGAGTTCAAGACCAGCTTGCACTGCATAGTAAAACTCTCTGGAGGAGAGAGAGAGAGACAGAGAGAGAGGGAGAGAGAGAGAGAGAGAGAGAGAGAGAGAGAGAGAGAGAGAAAGAGAGAGAGAGAGAGAGAGAGAGAGAGAGAGAGAGGGAATTTTAAAGAGAATTTGGTGAATGATTTTTCCTGTTCAAGCTCCAGGTTGTGAATCCTGCTTTTATCTGAGCCTATTCACTGTTTTATAGAGATTTTCTTCATCCTTTTTCTCTTATAGACTTGGACTACTGAAGATAGGTGGAGGACATGATAGATTACCAGGCACTGATCCTTAGCATAGAGTGCTGTGGCCTTCACAAACTGCAAGATGCATATGCCCTGTCAGCATGTGTGCAGTTGCTGGGACTGAGCCCTGGATAGTAGAAGGCTGGGTAGGAGATATAACAAAGCTTCAGGTGATAGCAAGCAAAATGGGTTCTGTTGTGCAAGTCTGATGTGAATCAAGATCATGGTGTGTGATCATGGATGTGAATGCTTACTTTTTATTTTTAATTATCAAGTATATCTATTATGCTGAGGTATAACATTTAAATAGTATTTCTACTGAATTTTATTTGTACCTATATATTTTTTTTTAATTTTATTTTTATTTATTTATTTGTTTGCTTGTTGTGTTTGTTTGTTTATTTATTCATTTTGTGGCTGGCTCAGCCTGCCCTGGTGGTGGCGCTGGCGCAGCATGTGCCGGGGATCGAACTGCAGTCCCCTCAGTTGCCTGAGCCCTCCTAAGCAGGCGCTTTAGACCACTGAACCATCTCTCCGGCTCCTGTACTTATATTTTTACTCTGAAGGTATAATAGCACTGTACTGCAGTTACTTGTAGCAACCTTTAATAAGAGGATAAACATCTCATGTGTGTTCATTGTTTTTCCTCTCCTAGCAACTGACACTTAATGTCATGTAATTCATACTTGAATTTTTATTTTAACAAGCCTCCCCAAAGTAAGCATGGTGGAATAGTACTTCAGGTAGTGTCACTGGCTAGTAGAGTGAATTTTGCAAAGAGCTTATCTACATTTCAGATTTATGTCTCTGATGACAACCTTTGACTTGACAATTTTCTCTTTTTAGTTTATGACACTTTTTTTTTTTTTTTTTGGCAGAACTGGGGATCGAACTCAGGACCTTGCCCTTGCCAGGTAGGCACTTGTGGCCCTGAGCTATGTCCCTGGCCCCATATGACACTCATTTTTATCCATTTGGTTGAGATGATTTTCTTATCAATTTTAATTCTTCATTGTCCACCACATATTAAACCCAATACTCACTTTCCATCCAGAACTTTCTTGGCCTTCCTGTAGCAGTACTGTTTGACATTTATATAAGTTTCCTAGCACTGTCTGAAGTCCAGTTGTGGGCACAGGCCTTTCTGGGCATCGAGAGAGAGAGAAAGAGAGAGAGAGAGAGAAAGAGAAAGAGAGAGAGAGAGAAAGAGAGAGAGAGAGAGAGAGAGAGAGAGAGAGTCTGTACTCTGCTTCTCTCCCAGCTTCTCTGGTGTTCTTTGGTTTGTACTTCAGTCACTCCAGTAGCCATGTCTGCAACACATGGTGTTTTGTCTGGCATCTTTACTTCATCTTTCCTATGTCCCATTCTGTGTTCAAATTTCTCTCTTCTTAGAAAGATATCAATCATTTGATCAGGACTGGCCCTGAACCACCACACTTCACTTTGGCTGTCCTGCTTCTACAAACACCCTGTTTCTGAATAAGGTCATATTGACAGGTACTTGGGATTAGGACTTGGATGGGGTCAGAATTCTACTGAACACATGCTGATCCTGTGCTCTCCAAATGTGTGTCCTTTCTGTGGGTAAAATTTGTTCCTTTCACCTCATCATGCCACAAATTCTTCACCCATTCCGTCATCTGAATCAGTTGTGCAGCAGACTGTGGATATGGTTCATCCTGGGGTAAAATTCTCCACCTATAGGACTTGAATGTGAATATAAGTATTTTTTCCAAAATTATAATGGTGATGCAGACATGAAATGGAATCCTCATTCTGAAATAGAGATAATGGAAAGAATGAAAGGATAACTACAGAATGAAAGGATATCTACCCACTAGGGATAGATTTATTACTACATTTTAGGGCCTATGAAATTATGACTTCTCCCATTGTGGAACAAATGCAGTATCTTACTGGCTGTGGTAGAGTGGCTACAACACTCTTCCAGTTTTCATATTCTCTTTCTTGTTTCTGCTCTCACTAGTGTTTCTTCCCAAGTTTAAATTCCTGTTATCTCTCTTGTATATTCAATGACAGACTCATAATGGATCATTCTGACTTCAGTCAAAATTTTTTATGAACTGTTCTCTTCTGTAACTGAGATAGATCTCTCTGAACATAAATCAGATCAGTCATTCCTCAGCCAGAAACTTTTCAAGAGAGCAATGAGGTTGTTCTCAGGTTAGTTTCTGTTTGCCTCATTGTCTTCCTTTTCCTGAGGTGATTTTTTCTCTATCTGAAACTGCTGGTCGTGCTTCGAAGACCACCTTGCATTTTACATATCTTGTAATCCACTTCTGGCCTTCTTCCTGGAAGCTCTTTTTATACCTGTTATTTTATTATTGTTCTTTAAATTTATTTCAGTTTCATTCACTTTGTTTAAAAAGTTCCCAGGAAGGATGAGTCCATAATAATAACTTCATCAGTAGCTTGGTTCATTCCGCACTATCCTAAAATTATGATTTCCCTACTTGTCCTTCCAATCAAACTATAAGACATTTGTGTAAGATATAAACTATGATAGCATAAAACCTATAACAAACATTTTGGTGAGACTGTTGGGCACTTAGCATACCATTGGATCTTGTTTG